>VWZZ01003898.1:284875-308259 GCA_013399095.1 Psophia crepitans
CGTCCTTCCGTCCTTCCGTCCTTCTTTCCACTTTCTTGAGGAGCTGGTGAAACAGTGTCTGGATTAGGCTATGACATAATCCAAAGAAATGAGAATGCAGCCTAACCCAGTTTGAAACAGTGAAGGTAAAAATGGAAGAAGACAAGGGGACAGGCTGACAGAATTGCCCCATGAGGGGAAAAAAACCCCAAAATCAGTATTAGGAAAACATTTCTAAAGAAAAAAAAAAATCATCCTTATTCAGTGTTAAGTTTTGCACACAGCAGAATCCTTCTAAACTCTTTCTGGAGAGTGAAAGCAAATGGAAAGTTAAAACCACGAAGATGTGTTTCCCTGATGCATGAATAGCTCACATTAGTGTTAATAGAAATTACCCACATGACTCATCGACCGAACAGGCTCAATATTTAAATTGACTCCGTGGAAGCTCCGAGGTACAAAGCAAACTGCACAGGAGGCTCCTGGAATACATAGTACCGTAGACTTGTAAGAGCTTCCTTCATTTTCTTAGCACTCCCATGAAGCTAAAGATGTACCTTGGAGGATGGATTTAAATAGTATTGCTTATGTAGACAGGAGGCAAAGTTCATTTTTTTTTAAGGATGGGGACCTTATGTAAAACCTATTGAAAATGAAAAATAGAAGATAAAGGGAAAAAATGTTATTTAATTTGTGAGATACTTTTTTCAGCTATGTCAGTTACTATACAAAAACCAAAGTGGGTTTTGTTTTCTCTTCCAGTTCTTTGTTGTGTGGATTTTTTTAATACTTAGAATATAATGGAGACCTATTCAAAAGCAAGACAATCTTTGGAGGGAGATTTCCATGTTGCTTTACAGAAATAATCTCATGCAACAGATTTCTAGATTAGTAACACTCGTTTCCATGTTTCTGTCTTAAAAATCTGTGCTTTTTCAAATTCATGTATTCTGCTTGTAGAATGAAATCAGTTGCTTCCCAATAGAACTCTGTCATTTCGCTCTTTTTTGGAACAGCTCTATGGAAAAAATGTAAATAAGTGAGATGATATACTTTAATTTTATTTAGGTATTTAACTAATAAATGTGCATTTCTTGATTACTGCTGAACGAATATTCCCAAAATTTTACTGTTATCAATATGTTAAAGAAATAAACTTTATAGACTGTGTGCTAAACAGTCTTTTGCATGCATTTTTAGTTAATACATAAGTATTAACAAATGCCAATGCACAAACTTTTTTAATGTATAGAGTGAATAAATTACATTTTAAATGCTTTATTTCTCTTGATCAGTAGCCCATAAAAGTACCTTCACTGACTTAGAAGAAAACTATATGAGCAATTTCTGTATTTGCAGAGTGCTTAAATTTTAAAAATCACTACTGTAATTTCTATTATTACAAATGAATAATTGGGTCAAAATTCTACCCATGTGATCTCATTGTGTTCAGGCTACAAGCTACTGTAAATACAAGGCACTTGTAAATTTTGTAATCAACTCTTGATTTTCTTTGTTGCAATACTAATGGTTTATAAAATGTACCTTCATTAAAATTCTGTTAATTTTTAATTTTTCTTTTTTGAATGTGAAATGCAACCTCATTGACAAATGGAACCAAAAGGCGTAGACATTTAATACTTTTCCACATCAGTCTTCACTAAAATGGTCAATCATTGCACAGAACTGCAAAAGAACAAGTAACACTGCTCTTTGACAAGCTGAATTTTTTCATAACTGCTAGCCCCGATGGATTTCATTCAAGTTAGTGAAAGAAACAACTGAAACAATCTCAGTCATTTGAGATTATTTCTGAGAAATTCGGGGCGGGGGGGGAGGAGGGGGAGAGGGTAAGATACTGCAAGACAAATATAGCTCAAGCTTTTAAAAAATACTGGAACAAAAAGAAAATTATCTGTGAAAAGCCATTGAGGGGAAGGACTTAGGGGTGCTGGCTGATGAAAAGCCCAACATGAGCCAGCAGTGTGCGCTGTCAGCCCAGAAAGCCACCCGTGTCCTGGGCTGCATCAAAACCAGTGTGGCCAGCAGGTCAGGAGAGATGATTCTCCCCCTCTACTCCACTCTTGTGAGATCCCACCTGGAATACTGTGTCCAGCTCTGGGGTCCCCAGTACAGGAAAGACATGGAGCTGCTGGTGCAAGTCCAGAGGAGGGCCACAAAGCTGATCAGAGGGCTGGAGCACCTCTCCTACAAGGACAGGCTGAGGGTGTTGGGCTTGTTCAGCCTAGAGAAGAGAAGGCTCTGGGGAGACCTAATCGTGGCCTTCCAATACCTAAAGGGGCCTACAGGAAAGCTGGAGAGGGGCTGTTTCTTAGGGAGTGGAGTGATAGGACAAGGAGGAATGGGTTTAAACTAAAAGAGAGGAGATTTATATGAGATATTAGGAAGAAATTCTTCCCTGTGAGGGTGGTGAGGCCCTGGCACAGGTTGCCTAGAGAAGCTGTGGCTGCCCCTGGATCCCTGGCAGTGTTCAAGGCCAGGTTGGATGGGGCTTTGGGCAACCTGATCTAGTGGAGGGTGTCCCTGCCCATGGCAGGGGCTTGGAACTAGATGATCCTTGTGGTCCCTTCCAACCCAAACCATTCTGTGATTCTGTAATAATAAGGAGATGGGTAAATCATGTCAAACTGCTAGCATTTTCTTTTGTAATGGTTGGCATCATGAGACAATAGTAGTAGTACTGAATCACGTGTCTTGACTCATTCCTGGAACCATCTCACACGCTACTCTCACATGAAAGGTGGGAAGACGTGCGCTAGGTCCCCTTCTTGTAGGGTGTATGTAACACTGGTTACCTACTCGTTCTTGAGGAATGACTATGAAAGACCCATTCTCAGAACTAAAAGATACCCAAGTGGGATTTTGTAATGTGTTGTTCTTGGTTGAGGATAGGCTTTGACACTTAGGAATAATCAGCAGTGGAAGTACAGGATGAGATTCACTTGGTGAACAGGCAGTTCTTTAGGCCAGGAGGGAGAGTCACCGCTTCGTACGGTGCTACACTGGGGCATTTCACTCAGAACACAGCCTACAAGCTAAAGGAGGGAGCCCTTCCTCTTCAATCAGGATCAGAGCGTTCATTGTTAGGCTCTGTATTTCAGTACATATGTTGAGATATTGGAGATTGTGCACAGGAGAGCTGCAGGAGAAACTGAAGCCCTAAAAAATGCAGCTATGGGAGATTTGAGAGGCTTGCACAACTTGGAGAAGACTGAAGGGAGACAAGACAATGATTTGCTGAGTTGCAAAAAGGTGCTGCCAAGAATAATGGAAGAATCTGTTCTTCAGCTCTGTGATGAATTCTGGCAAGAAAACCTCAGATTCAATATCAGAAAAGAGTGCCCAGCAGTCAAGCTAGTAGAACTCTGTGATAAGCTGGTTGCTCAGCTATAGCATTATGCAACACAGCGCACATGCCTGGGTATAAGCAGGAATGGTATAGATACGGGAGTTTCTGCCTTTGGCAGTGGATAGAAGAGACAAATTCTGTGGGCTGACATCTCGCATTTGTTTTCTATGACTTGTATGTTCACCTGAATTTGTTAATGAAAAACAGAATACTTGGGAACAGTTAAGCTGCTGATGTACTGAAGCCATTGCTTAGAACACTGGGTAAATTTTTTCTGTTATTTTTTCCTACCTGTCTACACCCATTTGCAATCTCCTGATTTACGCTAAGCTTATAAACCCGCTGGGGTATGATCTGCCTGGGTTTTTTTCTGTGAGTGCGCTGTCTAGTGACATGGCTTACACTACAATAATTCCAGTTATTACAACATAGAATCATAGAATCATAGAATCATAGAAACGTAGAGTAACCCGAGTTGGAAAGGATCCATAAGGATCATCAAGTCCCACTCCTGGCTCCACACAGGACCAGCCCAACCAGAGTAGATGACTGAGAGCATTGTCCAGGCGCTGCTTGAACTCAGCTAAGCTCAGTGTGGTGACCACTTCCCCAGGGACCCTGTTCCAGGGCCCAACCACCCTCTGAGTGAAGAACCTTCTCCTGATCTCCAACCTAACCCTCCCCTGTCGCAGCTCCATGCCATTCCCTCGGGTTCTATCGCTGGACGCCAGAGGGAGGAGATCAGCGCCTGCCCCTTGGCCCTCCTTCATGAGGAAGCTGTAGGCCACGATGAGGTCTCCCCTCAGCCTCCTCTTCTCCAGGCTGAACAAACCAAGGGAGTTCAGCCTCTCCTCATATGGCTTCCCCTTTAGATCTTTCACCATCTGAGTTTCCCTCCTTTGGACACTCTCCAATAGCTTTATGTCTGTCTTGTACTGTGGCGCCCAAAACTGCACCCAGTACTTGAGGTGAGGCTGCCCCAGCGCGGGGCACAGTGGGACAATCACCTCCCTAGACCTGCTGACAATGCCATGCTTGATGCACCCCAGGACACGGTTGGCCTTCCTGGCAGCCCAGGCACACTGTTGGCTTGTGTACAACTTGTTATCGACCAAGACCCCCAAGTCCCTCTCAGCATGGCTGTTCCCCAGTGTCTCATCACCCAGGCTGTATGTACAGCCAGGGCTGCCCCTTCCCAGGTGCAGAATCTGGCACTTGTTCTTGTTAAACTTCATGCAGTTGGTGATTGCCCAGTTCTCTGATCTGTCCAGATCTCTCTGCAAGGCTGTCTCCACTTTCTATGGAATCAACAGCTTCTCCCAATTTGGTGTCATCTGCATACTTGCTCACAACACCTTCTGGTCCCACATCCAAGTCAGTTATGAAAACATTAAAAAGAACTGGCCCTAAAATGGAGCCCTGGGGAACCCCACCAGTGACTGGCTGCCAGCCTGATATAACTGCATTAACTATAACTCTTTGGGCCCAACCCATCAACCAGCTGCTCACCCATCGCATTATATATTTGTCAAACTGTATGCTGAACATTTTTTCCAGAAGGATACTGTGGGAGGCAGTATTGAAAGCTTTACTGAAATCTAAAAAATTGACATCAACTGGCTTCCCTTGGTCAACTAGATTGGTGACCTTGTCATATAATTATTAGATTGATCATCATCATCATCATTGCCACTATGGTGCATACTCTGAGCTGGTTTGGTGCTGGTACAAAGCATAGACAATAGGGAAATGAAGAATCCAGTGACCATTGCCCTCTCCTGAGATCAGTGTGGCCAACAGACTTGCACAAGGGTTAGAAGCAGTCATCAGAGAGTGCAAACCTAAACTGAGAGAGAAAATTATTCTTGAGGAATTCCTTGGGAAACTACCTCTCAACTAATAAACCTGCAGGGAAGTACACAATAGGCTGGCTCCTAATCGTTACCAGTGGTACTGTTTGCCCATGGGACCAGTATCAGGTAGAGAAGGCAGGTGAAAAGTCTTTAAACACCAAGCCATGAGAATGGAACTGGAGAGAGGATAGAAAGGAAAAATCAAAGCAGTGTCTACTGTTGCAAGTGCCATACGGACCCTGCCTGAAAACAGACCAGTATCATCTAAATGGATTAGAAATTTCTATCTCCATGCAGGATCTGAGAAAAGTTATTAACTGGAAGGTAACCTCTGTTTCACAATAATACCTTGACCTAAATAAATCTGTCTGATTCTAGGATGAGCAGGACAGAATGGCAGCTCCCAGTGACATCAGTCTTTGAAGCTGGGTTATGAATAAATGATAACGATAATGGATATAAGAAATTTAAACTGGAGCTAGCTGGGAAAGATACATTGTTTTAATAGATATATTCAGGTTTCAAAACTTTTTCATTGTTTTCCAAGAGGAAGAAATAAAATATCCACTACCTATGCTGAGCAGCTGAACTCAAGCCAGAATGACAGTCCCTGCCTCGTATCAGTCTGACTTTCAGGCCGAGTCATTTTGTCAGCATTCACAGTCTATTAAGGAACATCTTTTAATTGTTCCATTCTTGATTAAACTGCCTTAGACATGTATTAATATCTACTTTGAAGCAGGTTTGATTTTATGTGATTTTTTTTTTTTCCCAATCTAGCAACTTTCCAGAAAAGTAACCCCCCAATTTAGAAATCACAGCATTTGAGGTGTATTTGTAACTACAGCTTGGCATTTTAGCACTCCCAGTAAGAAGTAAGTTCATAAGACAGCCTCACAATAGACTTCAGCGGAGTTCAGAAAGTTTACTCCCTCGCCACAGGGCTCTGCACTACTTAGTACAGTCTAAAATCTGTAGGTTCTTAGCACGCCTCGTTACAGTGTTATCGCAATGCTGCAGAACAGTGCATAAAAGTGGTAAGATTAAGGAATAAGCACTTGAATGCTAATGATCAAGGCCACTCAGAATGCTGCAGCCAATGTAGACCCTGTTTGTATATGCACTGGGATCGCACATGCAATAGACCATCACTCAGCTAGTTTTACAAAGAGGTTCCCTTTGGACTACAACCATCCATGTGATGGCAGCTAAAAGGATAGTTTACTGACAGGAGAGAGTGCCCAGGAGGGGTACTGAAGGCTTACTGTCCTCAGAGAGAAACTGCTGGGGAGCAAGAGATAGCAGTCCCTAGTACTGAAACTCTCATCCTCTGTATCACTTAACTATTGAAAAGACTGGTGCCCAAAGCCTTTCATGACCCTTCTTCTGGTGGCATGCCAAGCTTCTGAAGGTCTGAGATTGATGCAGCACCTTGCTTTGATCCTTTAAATGCTAATTTTCATTTCAAGGCAGCAGTCAGTTTTAAAGTTGAAGTTGTTGCTAATGACGGCTTTGGTGTAATTATCAGTGCTGGATCGATTCAAAATGCCAGTTTATCTATATAGTTCTGAAGAGGCTTGTATATTCAAAAGTTTTTCTGTTCATTCCAGCTATATCTGCTGGTCTAATGAAAAATATTATTTTCCTCTAAAACCCTGTGTTCTTTGTCCATAGGCCTTAATTGCCATGGGGAATCTCCATCCTTGGAGACTTTCAAAACTTAGCTGGACAAGCAGATCCATCTTTGAAGATGGCTTTGCTTTTGAGCATTTACACTATTAAAGGGAGCTTTCATTTTCTGCAAGTATTCTGGAGTCTAATACGGTGCGTTTATAATATCCATATCATATTTAGCATTCACTTTAATGGTTCAAATATTTCCTTAATTGAAAAACAACTCTAGTGCAGCAAAGGTAGTTGAGATTTTTACTTTAAATAATGTTTCACTTCATCTAAAATTAATGATGAATAGCAAGGGCCTATTTATATAGTAGAGTGTAATTAAAAATGATGCACTGATTTGGGTTATTCTCTATGGCCCCGATCCTGCAAATACACAGGAGACTAACTTTATGCAAAACAGTCTCTACGCTAAGTTCCACAGAAATATTCAAACATACAAAAAAGCTCAGAAGAAGAAGTGTTTTTAAAATTAAGATATATACAGACATGTTCACAGTGCTCAGGATATTCTGCAGCATTCATATTGCTCTTAATGAACATCTTTACCTGTTCAACATCAGTAAGAACCAGTATTCTTAGCTCACAGAAAGAAAACCAAAAATTGTATCTCCAGCAAGGATAGACACTGAGATGGGGGAATCAATGGATGAATTTGTGTTAACCAAGATTAATTGGTACCTGTGGCTTTGATTTAAATTATATTAAATTAACAGACTGAAATTCAATCCAATGTTGCCAACCCAATCCAGAACGTTGTGAGGCCAAGATTTCACTCAGCTCAAACTCCAAACACCTTATGTGGAAAAAAAAAAAAAAGAAAAAAAAAATCTATGTTAGACATTTACAGCTCTTGGCTCACATCTTCTTGTAGTGCAAATCAATTTGGCCAAGAATTTATGGGATGAAATATGCCTCCTGACATCACCTGTGTAGGTGATGGAAGCTACAAAAACATTTACATCTGACAATATGAGAACCCAAAGAGAATCAGTTTCAAAATTTTGTCCATAAACTGCAGTAAGATTTATTGGGGGGTGCCATCTGGTGAGGGTATTAAGAATGTTTAGGTCCTCAGTAATGATTTTTCTGCTGAGGCACCTCTAGCCGTCTGTATCATATACAGTACCAGATGTTGAATCTCAGGCAGCGTTGATGTATGAGCTCTGAGCTTGAAGGCATGAACCAGCACCCATCTACGGAGAACTGCTGTTTAGGCATGGTCAATCATAAGTTTATCTAAATGGCTTTAAACAGGAGACAGTCCCTGTAAAGCACTTAAGAGACCAGGCACAATTAGTATGACTGTCTGCATCAGACCATGTAGATGTGACCAATATGTCCTCATCAGCTGCCTAGACCTAACAGTCTGTGCTGGAGGTTTGGGATTTTGCATGACAATTCCCTCCTCGGCTTTTCTGTACACACATGATGATGGGAGGGACCTGGTTTAGCTGATAGGACATTAAAAAATGCATCTTTTAATGGTTACATCTTTTAAAATTATGCTTATAAAGTCACAAACTAAATAGCAAACATGATTGAGTCCCTTCTTAACTTAAAGACCTGCCCGGTATATTCTTTTCATTCACAGCACACTTAATAATGTCTGAGCAAATGTATTTCCACAGACCTCCTTCTGGCCCAGTAAGCATGGATGAGCACCATAGTGCTTTTGCTAAATGACCAGACTAATACAGAGTCACTATAGTTAATGCATCATTTGTCATAGTCACAAAGATGGAAAATGCTTGTTTTTATTTGGGAAGTGCACACTTTCAGAAGCCATACTCAGCAGGGAAGCTAAGATTATTAGAGTACATTAAGTAATCTTTGGAATCTAGATAAAATATGAGAGGTGTTTCTATCATACATTACAATCAGCAAACTAAACTCTTTGCAGCTATCTTAGAATATACCTGTGCATCTTCATTAGTCTTATTTTGAAAGTCTTATATTATTCTTCAAGATTTCTGAGCTTTGATATGTGCGTGTTCGTGAATCTCATTCACTTTGTCTGTATGCACATTATTCTGACCAATGGCGAATTCCACATGACTGACACACAAAAAAGTATTGTGTGTTTATCAGAGATGGTCAAGTCCATCTCAGGCACAAGTATTAAAGTGTCAGAGGACAAAAAAATCGTGTGCATTTTCTGAAGAGCCCAAGCACACTTATAAAAGCACATTATTCATGTGAAACAGCAAAGAGGACCTACAGGAAAGATGGAGAGGGGCTGTTTCTTAGGGAGTGTAGTGACAGGTCAAGGGGGAATGGGTTTAAACTAAAAGAAGGGAGATTTAGATTGGACATTAGGAAGAAATTAATTACTCTGAGGGTGGTGAGGCACTGGAACAGGTTGCCCAGAGAAGCTGTGGAGGCCTCATCCCTGGCAGTGTTCAAGGCCAGGTTGGATGGGGCTTTGGGCAGCCTGGTCTCGTGGAGGGTGTCCCTGCCCATGGCAGGGGGGTTGGAACTAGATGATCCTTGTGGTCCCTTCTAACCCAAACCATTCCATGATTTATGATTCTATGAATAACAGTGTTTAAAACACAATCAGAAATTCAGTGAAATCAATAAAAAGGATTCCACTAATTTCTGAGTTTCAGGGTAATACAGCTGCAAAGTAAAAGCCCGTGGGAAATAAACTACCGCTGCTTCCTCAAAGTAGAGAACCTTCCCCTTTACTTACCGCCTGAGCGGAGTGAGGATGCTGGGCGCTGCAGTAGCCCAGCCCATGTGGTTCGAGCTATGCAGCTGCTTGCTGAGCTCGTCTCCTGCTGCATTTCAGCGTTGCTCAGCACATCTATTTGGAGCAGAATTAAAGTGTTTGCTCACAAAGCGAGCCCAGAGGAAGGCACAGGGAATGAAAAGGCCAGCAGGATTCTGCTCTGAGCAGTGACTGTGAAGGGTCAGCTGCTGGGTTGGTTTTTTTGTTTGGTTTGGTTTTTTTTCTATTTCCTCCCATAATTTCTATATTAGTTATTTGATTTTAACTTCCCAAAGAGTTGAGGGTGTGGGGGTGTGGTGTGTGGGTGTTCACATGCATAGGTTCATTTGTGATGGAACTGTACGTAAGTCCATTTTCAGGTGTAATTCCTTCACTTCAAACCAATTTTTTTCCTTCATCATCCATTTCTCCTTCTCTCAACTTCTTCCACTGAGGTTTTTCCTTCCAGTCTCAGAAATCAACCAGACTACCTCTAGTTCACTTCTAAAAACCCTAACATCATATTTTTCCTTCTGATCGTCTTTTCCCACTTGCACTGCTCTGTCCTTCAGGTGATGAGTTTGAAGGAAACACCTTAATCCAAAAAAGTTATTCTAACTTTTTGGAAGATCTGTTCTGTTGTTTACGTATCTCATTGCAACTCCTGTCTGCCTCGTGGGCTGCCTGTGCTTGACAGACAAGAAGATACCTCAGATTCCTTGGATCTTGCAGAAAGGTTTGTTTGCTTGTTTCTTTGTTATATCTGAATTAATTTATGAAAGCCAAACACTAACCCAGAGATTAACATTTGTTAAGAACTTCCTGGGCCTGACTGGTAAAATGATTAAGGGGAAAAAAACCCAAAACCCCACATTTTATGATGCTACAGAAAATGCAAATCTTAATTTTAGCAGATCTAAGTTCTAAAGCTGAAATGAAATAACATTTTAAATGGCCAAATTGAATGAACTGAAAAATGCACCATGTGGAAAATATTCCATCTGACTCCCGACTGACAACTAAACTAAATCATTTTAGTAAACAAATAAGAAACAGAATTGAAAAGACACAGATTGAAAAGGAATGAAAATGTCTGTATGAAAGCTGAATCCCATAGTTTTATGAGTTACAGAGAAAAGCGATAATTACTAAGTAAATCTCTCATACTCATCAATGAGTCTTTAATGCTGGCTAAACAACTACTGATCTTCCCCAGTCAACTTCCACATTGCAAAAGAAGGATGGTATTTTTCATCTTTGGCTTATTATGCAGTTATTTCATCGTCACTTTGATTTCTCTTTTCTAATCCATTGATAAAGAAACTATTCTGCAAATATTGTGATTTTAGAATCCTTTATAGTTAAAGAAACGGAGAGCACTACTTTGATATCCCAGTGAAACGTACTGTGATGGCAATGAATTCTTAAAATATCTGACTGACTGTCCTCATTTCCCAGTGTCAGCACCATGTCAGTCCGCAAGCCATGGATAGCGATACCCTCTTACAGCAGGGTCTTCCACTGCATTTGGTGTGTTTGATCCGCTGATCTGCGCTCATGAAATCATCTTAATTTATTTTCCCACTAGCTAAAGCAACTTTCTGTAACATTTCAAGTTTCGCTTCACTATTTGAAAAATTATGTACTGTTGACTCCAGGCTGGCAGATAACCTGTTCACATTTTTAACTGCCTTTCTCATGAAACAAGTGAAATTCTTTACCATTTACAACATCCTTATGTAAGTTTTTCTCAGAAGTGAAAAGTGACCTTTCTCTCAGTCCCTAAAGTGTTCATCTCTGCCCTGACAACTCATATTCCATTTATATATGTGTAGAACGCTATGCCTGATGAAGAGAGTGGAGAACTGTAGTTGTCTGGCATGATGGCTTGTGTTACGTATCTCCTGGGCTAATACCATTTAAGGATTTTCCTTTCCTAAACTTAATGGATGTGATTGAGTCCCTTCATGTTAATTTATTTCTAGCTCACCTGAAAACACTTTAGAAAAAAAGAAAGCTGTGTTTTCCGGGGTTTGCCACGAGTGTAAGATTGCAACGGCATGTACTGACATGGAAAGGTTTCTCACTGACTTCAATAGTCACACCTACAGCAACATGGCCCGGTGGAAGTCCCCTGAAAGCTTTTGTCAAGCAGCACATTGTTTTTGCTCTAAGGAAAAGGCTAGTTGGATCCTGTGGGAACAGAGGCCAGCCCTGCATTCCCATGGGAAAAGAGAAGTCATGGATGTGCCTGTCCCACAGTGCAGGTGCATCCTACACCTACACCATGGCTGCCACAGCTGGCACCATTCTACACAGGAGCTGGCCGCTTCAGGTGGGAGCCTCGTCCCTGGTGGGAACTGCAGCAGGCGTTGCTAATAAAGCATCGGGGTTAATAAGCAGCGCTTCTGAGGGAGACTGAAAGAACGTGGGGGGAATAAAGAACAGTTCTTTTATGGGGAAGGAACTGGCTGCTCCCTTCATCATCAAGCCAGATGCAATATATTCTGTTCTCAACTGTTTTAGTACCCCAATAGATCAAATCCATCAACCTTTGCTTTTACTGGAGCTCTTTGCTAGAATTATTGTCTTTAATTGTATGTTTAATGCTTGATCACTGAAAAGGATGAAAAGAACAAATTCACTGCCTCTCACTACCTTCCTCAATGAAGTAGATGAAGATTTCTCCCATATTTGTGCTTTAAAAAATACTTAATAAATCTTTATAGACCGAGGAACAGTAAAAGCTCTAGCTCTCATTTAGGCAGAAAAACCAACTTTTATGAGGATAAATAATTTAGTTTAATACATCTCACTTCTCACTAAATAATGTTAGCACAGTATTCAGAGAAATGCTAGAATGAAAATCAACTGAGGCATATTAAAATATTAAATACAGTTCTCCTGATATATTTATTTATCTTTATGCCTTCCACATGATTAAATGAAAGTACTTTCAGGGGAAAATCTGGATGACAGCAATACAGGGAAGTGGTAATCAAGACACCTACATCAACACTCTGTTTCTACTTTGAGCTAATGATCAACAGACTTAGTGCAAACACATAGTTCTTATAATTTATCTTATGTATGACAGAAACAGTTTTTATATAAGATATTAAGTTGACAACGCACTGAGGAAGTGGGAATCTGGATTTAGTGAATAATATAATCCCAGAATGGTTAGGGTTGGAAGGGACCTCAAAGATCATCCAGTTCCAACCCCCTGCCATGGGCAGGGACACCCTACACTAGACCAGGCTGCCCAAAGCCCCATCCAACCTGGCCTTGAACACTGCCAGGGATGGGGCCTCCACAGCTTCCCTGGGCAACCTGTTCCATTGCCTCACCACCCTCACAGCGAAGAATTTCTTCCTAATATCTCATCTAAATCTTCCCTCTTTTAGTTTAAAACCATTCCCTGTTGTCCTGTCACTTCATGCCCCGATAAACAGCCCCTCTCCAGTTTTTCTGGAGGCCCCTTTAGGTACTGGAAGGCCGCAATCAGGTCTCCCCGGAGCCTTCTCTTCTCCAGGCTGAACAACCCCAACTCTCTCAGCCTGTTCTTTGTAGGAGAGGTGCTCCAGCCCTCTGGTCAACTTTGTGGCCCTCCTCTGGATTCGCTCCAGCAGCTCCATGTCTCTCTTGTCCTAGGGACCCCAGAGCTGGAAGCAGTACTCCAGGTGAACATCCCTCCATTTTAGATGCAGACAAAATCATTGTATTTTCCAGTGTAATATCCGCTAAAATACCCATGATTCCTGAGATGACTAATATGTGTGGTCTCATTTTAATGGTTTTAATTCATTTTAACAACTAAAAAGACTCTTGAAAGACTTTCAGGGTAGTTTTCAGTAAAAAAAATAAAGTAGAAAATCCCTCATTTTTCAGGCACTTTCAACTTCAACTAGAATCAGTGGGGGGCTGCATTTTACTTCTACATACTCCTTCTCTGATGAGACCATTCCTCCTTCTTCCTGCGAGTGCATGTGCATTAACACATTCACATCCAATTGCACACAGCCTAGACTTTGGTTAAGTTAAGCCCGGAAAGAAGGGAGGGGTGGGGGGAGGTGTTTTAAGATTTGCTTTTATTTCTCACTGCTCTACTCTGTGTTCTGCTTGGTAATAAATCAGATGAATTCCTCTCTGTGTCTCAAATTTTTTTGAAGGAAATCATTAAAATAAAACATCTTTGTATGACTAAAACAAATACATTTGAATATTTCAAAGAAGATACATGAATTCTGGACTCAGGCTTGATTCATCTGCCTAAATTTTGGCAACATAGGCCTAAACATGGAGGTGACATAGTACCTGAAGGTTTAGCAGGATTTGCTATGGCATCTCCATTGGCACCAGACATTGAGGTTTAGATATTTGAGGTTCCATTTGAGGATGAAACCAACAACTGAAAAATCTCAAAATATCCTGTAGGACCAGGATTCAAAATTTTAACTGAGTTGCAGAGAATAAGTACTTTCCATTAGTAAGGTGAATGCTTTTTTACTATAGTCAGCTGAGACTCACGATATTGTAAGATTACAGATTAATCATAACCATATTCTTTGAGTAAAATAATTGGACAGTAAGGACCAGGCTAAACATACATTTACAGTAGGAAAATCTCTCTTATTATCAAACATTCCATAAAAACTTTACATGATTATATCTGCATACAGTTGTCTTAGCTGTGATGTTTTTTCTTTCTCCTGAAAAAGTAATCTGTTCAGATTATTTCAGATAAACCTTTCTTCTTAATGACTCCAAGTTTAAAACATCTATTCCAGTAAACGCAACCATCACAGGGTTTACTGCAGATTGCAGGGGACATTAAAATGTCAATAATTAAACACTGCAGGAATAGGAATTTTGAATGAAATGGCTCTTAAGGCTTGCTGCTTTCTATGTTCAAAGTATTTTAAAATGATTTTCCAATAAATTCAGAGGAGTTACAATCACAGAATCATTTAGGTTGGAAGGGATCTTTAAGATCATCAAGTCCAACCATTAACCTAGCACTGCCAAGTCCACCACTAAACCATGTCCCTAAGCACCACATCTACACGGCTTTTAAATACCTCCAGGGATAGTGAGTCGACCACTTCCCTGGGCAGCCTCTTCTGATGTTTGATAACCCTTTCAGTGAAGAAATTTTTCCTAATATCCAATCTAAACCTCCCCCTGATGCAGTTTGAGGCAGTTTCCTCTTGTTCTATCACTTGTTACTTGGGAGAAAAGACCAACACCCACCTCACTACAACCTCCTTTCAGGTAGTTGTAGAGAGCGAGAAGGTCTCCTCTCAGCCTCCTCCAGGCTAAACAACCCCAGGTCCCTCAGCCACTCTTCATCAGCCTTGGTGCTCCAGACGCTTCACCAGTTTCGTTGCCCTTCTCTAGACACACTCCAGCACCTAAATGTCTGTCTTGTAGTGAGGGGACCAAAACTGGACACAGTACTTGAGGTGTGGCCTCACCAGAGCTGAGTACAGGGGAATGATCACCTCCCGGCTCCTGCTGGCCACACTACTCCTGATGCAAGCCAGGATGCCGTTGGCCTTCTTGGCCACCTGGGCACACTGCTGGCTTATGTCAAGGCAGCTGTCGACCCGCACCCCCAGGTCCTTTTCCTCCAGGCAGCTTTCCAGCCACCCTGCCCCAAGCCTGTAGCATTGTCTGGGGTAGTTGTGACCCAAGTGCACTTGGGCTTGTTGAACCTCATACAGTTGGCCTCGGCCCATCGATCCAGCCTGTCCAGATCCCTCTGTAGACCCTTCTGACCCTTCAGCAGATCAACATTCCTACACAGTGATCGTCCAGATCATTGATAAAGATACTAAAGAGAACTGGCTCCACTACTGAGCCCTGGAGAGCACCACTTGTGACTGGCTGCCGACTGGACATAACTCCATTCACCACAACTCTTTGGGCCCAGCCGTCCAGTCATTTTTTTACCCAGCAAAGCATACACCCATCCAAGCCATATGAACAGCCAGTTTCTCTGGGAGAATGTTGTTGTTCTTGTTGTTGTTCCTTTTATCCTTCATTTTTAAAATGAATGCAAGAGATCCATAAAAAGGACTAATTTTTTAACACAAGAAACATCAGAGTTCCAAGAACAGATTATTTGTACTTATTTATACCTATTGCCAATTTTGGGGTGCTTTATTTTGTGATAACTCACAGCTTCATGTAAAAGAAGTTGATGAATATAGGAGTCTTCCACAATATTGATTAGATTTATTCACATTAGAAATGCATTTGTTTCTTCATTGGTCAACATTCATTCTCTTGAAACTTCAGATTTTATTATTTGATGAATTCCACAAACATCATAGAGTTTTCAAATCCAGGAGTACTGCAAACTTGTAAAACAAATGTTTGCCTCACCTTTTATTGTCAGGACCAAATACTGAAGATATTTGAATATCACTCTATTCTCTTCATGGTATTGAAATAATAAAGTATAGCCTACCAACATTTTCACTGTTTTGTTTATTCACCACCCTACTTTGCAACTTTCAAAATAAGACAGAGTGGGATACATTCGACTAAAATTCACTGTCAGCATCTTGAACCATGTATACTAATCACTTCACTGGCTTATCATGGCTATTCTAAAATATTTCTTCTTATTCCTTTTAATGGTAGATAGAGATCTTTGCATATTGGCTACCAACGAAAAGCACTTGAGATACACTCCTTTAAGACAGTATGCCAAGAAATGCAGCACTACCTGCAATAAAAAGATATGTTAGCAATAAAAGGAGATATGCCAACAAAAAATGGCAATCAGACTCTTGCTTTTAACAGTGCATGTAAAACATGGGTAAGTGTTCATTTCAGTAGCAATCAATTCATAAATATACAGACATGGATCATTAGCATTTGCAAACAAATATCGCCTCTTTTCCAAAAACTGAGAATCTCAAGTGCAGTGAATAACGCTTTTCATATACCAGTTCAATAAATATTTTATATTTCTTTTGTATTTGCCTTCAAAATAACTTAGGACTGCAATACTATTAATAATTGTTCTTCAAAATATTTTCCATAAAGGTGCATGTCCAGTCATACAATCTGACATTTTAGTTTGCTCTTGAAATTACACCTGCACAAGTCTCAAAGCTAAAAAAGAAGGTAACAATCCAGTGTATATTTTATCAGTAACTGATTTTTCACAAGACTTTTTTAATCATACAGTCTACCGCAAGTCACTGCAGAGGTCACTTGGTCACTTCTTTTTCGTATGCGTATGGTCCATTAAATATTCTTGGCACTCATTGATACCGTTATTGGAAAGCTTGAATTAAAAATGTCTTCTGTGTACCTGCAATTGTTAAGGGACAGTATCCGACATTGGACAAGTCAGTGTACACCCTATCATCCTGTTTTCTTCTGGAAATTATAAAACAAAGTACAGCCAGCTGATTTTTCCACTGTTCTGTCTCTTCAGTGCTCTCCTTGTGTCTTTTAAAACATGAGCGTCTCATGTTCTACCAAAATTCAGCTGTATTTCCTGAGCCTCGTGTTTCCATGTGGTTAGCTGTCTCTTGAGGGTTTCTTCTTATTTAGTCAACAGTAAATTGGGTGGTCTTTAGGTCTTCCAAATGACAGTCTAGATTACTGACCTCTTGCATTACACCAAGGAGAAACATTTCCTGCTCTGTTGTTCAGTAACGCTTTCTGCCTATGGAGCAGAAGCTTGGACCTTCACCCCCCAAACAAGAAAAAGAGGCATTATCTTCTCCAGACCCCCAAGCCCCAGTCTGAGTTCTCCATCACGCAGCAGTATCCCAGGGGTTCTGTGGCTGCTTAGGGATCAGAAAGCTGTCCTAAACATACTGTCCAGTTGGTTTGACATAAAGCAGGGTGCCATGGCCCTGCTATACCTCCTGTCTTGGAAGGGACATGTAGCATGGCTGTGCACACCTTGGGGAACAGAAGGGTTGATAGCAAAGGCACATCAGACCACACACCACAATGGCCCAGGGTGTTTTAGCAGAAAATGGGAAACATTACTGGGCAGTTTGATACTACACGGAAGCACACAGAGGGCTTTTCTCTCCTGTCACTTGCTGTAGTATAAACCATGATGAATCCTGCGGAATGTAGTCAATTTAGGCTGCATTAACCTGGAACAAATGTCTATATCTAGCCTCTTTATGTATACTGAGAGACAGGGCTTTGTTGTTGTAATTACATTTTTTTAAAGATGTGAGTTGCATAAATCTCATAATCATTTCCTCTCTCTATAATGGCTGTAATCTGCAGTTCAAGAAGATTCCTAATTAATATTAATTCCCACCCTGAGCACAGTGTGTTTTGGCAAGTAATTAGGTCTGAAGGGATGGCAAAACACACTGATCTTCAAATTTTGAACAATTTAATTACAGGCTTGTTTTCTGTGTGGAGCTGCATAAGCTATGAGTTTAGTGGAGAGGATCAGTGCGGTCCTGTTACCGAGGCTGTCTCCGGAGCAAACAGCAGAGAGTGCTCTGCAGGAGGGAGGGCAGGCTGCTCAGGCTTTCTGCCCAAAATCATTTGACTTAAGTGAAAGTCAAACTATCAGCTTATGTGAGTGATGGTTTACCTGGAGGCTGCTCTGTCAGACTGCTGAGTTTGCTGCAAATGCCTTCCTGAGAGAAGCTAACAACTGAAAGCAGAAAGCAGCCACCCAAAAGGAGGAATACTTTAAATTTTAAATAAGTTCATCAACAAAGAGGCTGGCTTTGTCACAGATTTACAAAGTAATTTTGCATCACTTCACGCATGGGAAATTATTCTCTCTACTCTTTTAGAATTGCAGCCCTTCCTTAGATATTTTTAAATTTATTTCTTAGTAATTTTTACCCATTAAGTTAGATTGGCTAATGCTAGGGCCACCTTTAAGGAGAAGTTACTGTTATAGATAAGGAGGGACCCTCACCTGTCCTCCTTGTTGCCAGGTAATGGGGCCTTCAGTGGTAGGGGGAGCTCTGAGCTCTTTACCCACCCTCCTAACACATGTCCTAAAGGAATCCTGAAAATTGACAGTAAAATAGCTGTTATATGTCTCATTTTTTCAGAGAGAAGAGAATCCAAATTACCTCTGCCCAGTCAAAGGTGTCAAACAAAGCGATCAAAGTACCAGAAGGAACAAGATTGCTACCTTGTCAATGACTTTATTAATGAAGAATAACTCAGGCAAATAGTTAAATGTGCAATGGCAAGCAGCAAATGCTATGTAAATGATTAAATGTGTTTTCACAGGTGGTTCAGAAAGGCCTTACTTGTAAACTCTTTGCTTATAACCTAACTGTAATTGTGGGGCATACGAGCCAAGACTTGCACCTGCTGGAATAGCTTAATATAATTAGCATGAACCAGAATACCTGGCTGGGGTGTTCATGATTAAAGGTCGAGAGGGGGGAAAAATACATATATATCTATGATGCATTGTTATTTCCTCACAGGGTACTCCCTGCATTGTCAAGCACGCTTGCATACTTTGCTGTGCAAAGTATTTACTCACTTTAAATAACTTAACTGTTGAAGAATAATTGATCTTGAATAGGTGCAATAAGAATGTGTATCTATTTGATCCAAGCTGACACTCTGCCTCCTTACACTTGACACTGGTACACTGCAACATCGCGACTGATGTCAGTTCGAGAGTTTGAGTTGAATTTTTATTCTGCATAGCATTAATAAAACTTCTTCAGCATGATTCTTTTTCTTTGTACGACCTATAGTTAATTTGTGTGGCTTCTGTGGTTTTATTTTCAAGACTGAAGATTGTTAGAGTTAGCTGAATCTTACACAGCTATGACAAGTGAGTAGAATACAAATAAGGGAATGTTAAAAATTGTGCTGAACCGGCTTACATTTCCAATAGCTGCAGTAACCCAGATGATCAAGGACTGGTAACAGATACCATAGGTTTCTGATTGATCATGTTATTCCTACTGCTAATTGATTATTTCAGTGACTTACACCTTTCTGATCTCCTGAGCTTTCTGTGAACTTGAACATTTCCTTTGCATGACAGATAATAGCAGGCTACAGTACTTGCTGCTACTCCTGCTGTGCACCTTTGTGAGTTAAACTATTCTTATTTGGAAAAGCCTATGTTCACCACATTCAGTAGATAATTTGTTCCTAAAGGTACACTACGTTTTTTGCCATGTTTTACCTAATATTCTTGATGATTGCCATTAGCCTAGATACAAACGCAGAGTATAAATTACTGCATAGTGCAGATGTTGAAAAAAATGGTTGAGATTAAAAAAAAAAAACCACCACAGCACATGAGCCCATAACCCTCAGATGTTTTGTGAATAGGGGATGAAAGTAATGGTTTCATCTCTCCCTCCTTTCTTCTCTCCCTCCTTTGCTTCCTTTCTCCATCTCTTCCTTGCTTCATCTTTCTTACTGGCAAACATGAGTAAGAATTAATTTTATGACACCTCTGCTTTGTGAGATGCTTCTAATGAGCCATTTTCACCTTAAAACTGCTGACACTGAGTTATTTACTGATATTTACTGATTTGCCATTTCTAAATATGAGGCCCCATTCATCAAAACACACAAGGACATGCATAATTTGAATTACATGCTTGAGTCTAAATCCAAAATACACAGTAAAATGTCAAACGCATCTATTTGACCTGCAGGTGGATTGCATAATGTGTACCAAGAGATACTGCCACAGCGGGGAGGTACTGCTCGCTAGAAGTCACTGCTCCAAACTCATTCCCAATTTTGGGCTCCTTTCTGGACAACTTGTAATACAGGCTGGAAATAGTTTCAAGTCATCAAAGAAATGAAATATTATAAGAGAGAGAAAGTGTATGAGAATTCTTGGCAATATTTTAAGTGCATGTGTGAAATGACTATCATCTAATATCAAGCTGGAACAAATGCATATGATAAGGAGAAGAGTAATATTCTTTACAGGACTTTTACTGGTCCTTACTAGCAAGGTCCAGTGGGACATCAATGATGTGTTGTCTTGACAGATGCAGTATATGTACAGTCAGGGCTCACTTGACAATAGTGAAAAGGCTTCTTGATTAAATTGTCCTTTTTGGTGGAGCGACACTATCCCGTCAAAATTAAATACCTGACGAAATGTTGGATCTCCTCTGATAGCATCACTAGATATCAGGTAGTTCTTTTCTGTATATGATGAAATTCATAGACACGGGGGACATATGAACATCAATTATACATAGAATCATAGCAATTAAAAGCTCAAAGTCATTTATGAAAATGTGGAAAAGAAGTGGCCAATATCAGAAAAATATTGCAAGAAAGATTAATAGCTCTAAAATGAAGGATGAACACATAAGGAATGATTTTCAGTTGTAACATTCAAATAAGCTTTCAGATATGGCAGAAACAGTATTTGACGTTATACAAAAAGAATGGAAAGCCATTTGTAAATTTTACATTAATACAACAGAGATTGTTCTTTATTAAAACTAGAAAAGAAGAGTGGATTAGTAATGCCACATGGGATGCTATTACAGAAAAAAAGGTAGGATAAGTTAAATCTACTCAATATATTAAGCCCAGAAAAGTAAACAAAGAAAAAAGGAATATAGGGATAAAGATAAAGCAGTAAAAAAGATCAGCTGAAAAAGGATAAAAGGCTCTTTTGATAGGCAGGCACTGAAAGCAGAAATGGCAGCAATGAATCATAAAATCATAGAATATCCCGAGTTGAAAGGGACCCATAAGGATCATCAAGTCCAACTCCTGGCTCCACACAGGACCAGCCCAATCAGAGCAGAACACTGAGAGCGTTGTCCAGACGCTGCTTGAACTCAGCCAAGCTCGGTGTGGTGACCCTGGGGAGCCTGTTCCAGGGCCCCACCACCCTCTGGGTGAAGAACTTTTTCCTGATCTCCAACCTAACCCTCCCCTGTCGCAGCTCCATGCCATTCCCTCGGGTTCTATCGCTGGGCACCAGAGGGAGGAGATCAGCACCTACTCCTTCACTCCCCCTCATGAGAACACCATAGGCCACGATGAGATCTCCCCTCAGCCTCCTCTTCTCCAGGCTGAACAAGCCTAGGGACTTCAGCCTCTCCTCATATGGCTTCCCCTTTAGATCTTTCACCATCTTAGTTGCCCTCCTTTGGACATTCTCCAATAGCTTTATGTCCTTTTTGTACTGTGGCGCCCAACACTGCACTCAGTACTAAAGGTGAGGCCGCACCAGTGCAGGGCAGAGTGGGACAATCACCTCCCTAGACCTGTTGGCAATGCCATACTTGATGCACCCCAGGATATGGGTGCCCTTCCTGGCAGCCCGGGCACACTGTTGGCTCATGTTCGTCTTGGTGTCAACCAAGACCCTCAGATTCATTTCAGTGTGGCTGCTCTCCAGCGCGTCATCCCCCAGGCTGCATGTACAGCCAGGGTTGCCCCTACCCAGGTGCAGAATCCAGCACTTGCTCTTGTTAAACTTCATGCGGTTGGTGATTGCCCAGTTTTCTCATCTGTCCAGGTCTCTCTGCAAGGCCTCACAACGCTCAACAGAGTCCACAGCTCCTCCCGATTTAGTATCATCTGCAAATTTGATCACAACACCTTCTAGTCCCACATCAAAGTCATTTATGAAAATGTGGAAAAGAAGTGGCCCCAAAATGGAGCCCTGGGGCACCCCACTAGTGACTGGTCGCCAGCCTGATGTAACTCCATTAACTAAAATTCTTTGGGCATGACCCGCCAGCCAATTACCCATCGTATTATGTTTTTGCCTAGCTGTATGCTGGCCATTTTGTCCAGAAGGATACTGTGAGAAACAGTATCAAAAGCTTTACTGAAATCCAAAAAGACAACATCAACTGGCCTCCTTTGGTCAACCAGATGGGTGACCTTGTCGTTAAAAGAAATTAAGCTGGAAATGAAGGGAGACACAAGAACATTTTATCAAACAGTTTAAAGACTTACTGGAGGTTTTAAGCTACAACAAGGAAAGTTCAGTGAGTGACCGGAAAAAATGAACCTCACCTTATTTTAGAGGAACAGAAAAACAGAAAGGCAGAACATCTCCCAAACACTGCAAGAAAAAACACCTTATTTTGCTAGTGAAAGTTGGCAAAACTTGCTGTCTTGAAGAAATCAAATTTTCATGAGCTTAAAGCAGCCTCTGAAAGGCAGAAGAATGCTAAATTAACAAATAAAACTCAAATTACTATAGCCTAAATAAGAAGAAATGGAAAGGTAAGCATGATATGACCCTAAGGTTTGCTGTGAAGCAGAAATAATACAATCTGCCCTTGTTCCCATGGAAAGTCTTCAGTGTAGTCCACTATACTGCTTTGAAAATGCCACTCATAGCAGACACAGGAAACGTGGCAGCATTTGCTCTGATTGATCTTGTGCAGACGAGATCTTCCTCCTGCAGAGCACCACAGAACGATGGACAAGACAGTAGATGCCTCTTAGAATCATAGAATCATTAAGGTTGGAAGAGACCTCAAGGATCACCTAGTCCAACCATCCCCCCACCACCTATTACCCACTAAACCATGTCCCTAAGTACCACATCCAACCTTTCTTTAAACACCCGCAGGGACGGTGACTCCACCACCTCCCTGGGCAACCCGTTCCAATGCCCGACCACCCTTTCTGAGAAGAAATTTTGCTTGTTTAGCCTGGAGAAGAGAAGGCTCAGGGGAGACCTTATTGCCCCCTACAACTACCTGAAAGGGAGTTGTGGTGAGCTGGGGGTCGGCCTCTTCTCGCAGATAACTAGTGACAGGACTAGGGGAAACGGCTGCAAGTTGCGCCAGGG
>VWZZ01003898.1:316357-351865 GCA_013399095.1 Psophia crepitans
GGGCGGGGGCTCCGCCGGGCTCTCTAGGACGCCGGCGCCCCGCACACCCACCATGGATCTGATGCTGGTGGTGAACACGAGCCTGGGCTCCCCCAACGAGTCCCTGACGCTGCCCCCCTCCTCGCCGTCCTCCTCGGCCCTCCTGCAGCCACCGTCTCCCTACTCCCCGGCGGCCGTGGCCAGCTTGGCGGCGGTGGTGGGCTTCCTCATCGTCTTCACCATCGTGGGCAACGTGCTGGTGGTGATAGCTGTGCTCACCAGCCGGGCGCTGAGAGCCCCCCAGAACCTCTTCCTGGTGTCCCTGGCCAGCGCAGACATCCTGGTGGCTACCTTGGTCATGCCTTTCTCCTTAGCCAACGAGCTTATGAATTACTGGTACTTCGGCAAGGCTTGGTGTAACATTTACCTAGCGCTGGATGTACTCTTCTGCACCTCCTCCATTGTCCACCTGTGCGCCATCAGCCTCGACAGGTACTGGTCAGTCACACAGGCGGTGGAGTACAACCTCAAACGGACCCCCCGCCGGATCAAGGCCATCATCCTCACTGTCTGGCTCATTTCAGCAGTCATCTCCTTCCCACCATTGATCTCCATGTACCGGGACCCTGAGGGAGATGTCTTTCCCCAGTGCAAGCTCAATGACGAGACATGGTACATCCTTTCTTCTTGCATTGGCTCTTTCTTTGCCCCCTGCCTCATCATGGTGTTGGTCTATATCCGCATCTACCGCGTGGCCAAGCTAAGGACCAGGACCCTCTCTGAGAAGCGTACGATGCCAGAGGGGTCCTCACAGACTGAGAATGGCTTGAGCCGTGCTGCTGGGGGATGCACGTCCCTGAGGATGCAGCTGGGGGAGAATGGACATTACTCAGTGCACCACTGGCGCAAAGCCTCTGAACTGGAGGACATTGAGCTGGAGGAGAGCAGCACCTCTGAAAGCAGACGGAGGCGGAGCCGGGAGGAGCATCCTCGCAAAAGCAGCAAGAGCCAGTCGTTCTCCTACTCATATTCCTCCAAGCACTCCAGTAGCCGTCTGTCCCGCTCTAGTAATCGCTCCATGCAGTTCTTCTCATATCGCCGTCGCCGAAAGCGTAGCAGCATCTGCCGTAAGAAAGTCACCCAGGCCCGGGAGAAACGCTTCACTTTTGTGCTGGCCGTGGTCATGGGGGTCTTTGTAGTTTGCTGGTTCCCTTTCTTCTTCAGCTACAGCCTCTATGGTATTTGCCGGGAGGCATGTGAGGTCCCTGAGACTCTCTTCAAGTTCTTCTTCTGGATTGGGTATTGCAATAGCTCCCTCAACCCAGTCATCTACACCATCTTCAACCAGGACTTCCGCAGGTCCTTTAAACATATTCTCTTTAAGAAGAAGAAGAAGAACTTCCGGCATTGAGCTGGAGGGATGGATTTGCCTTGAGCAGGAGTGGAGTTAAAAGAGAAGGAGAATGCTCTATCCTGAAAAGGAAGGGATGGAAGAGAACATGGGGTTTGGGCTTAGAGAGAAGGAGGATGGCTCACCCCCTTGGTGGAGCAGAGTGGTGGTATGGGGATAGTGTCGGGGAGGTTGAGGGCATTCACGGTGGCACAGAAGGCGACATGGTGCTGGAGGAGCGGTGCTGGGGTGTGGATGGGTGAAGGGGGAGGGGAGCGATTGTCTTTGAACCCTGAAGGAGGGCATGGGGAGTGGGCAGAGGAAAACAGGCTCAGACGCTGAGTTTGGGAGGCAGTGCACTTTTATGGGCTCTGGAATTTTGTGGGAAAACAAGCAGAGACATCGAGAGGAAAAGATTTAAGTGGCAGTGGTGGTGGAGATTTCAGTATTTATAAATAGAGCAGCTGAGGCCTGTGGTGGGCTCATCCCAGTAAGAAATTGTTTTTTACTGCTTATATGGGGCAAGAAAGTGCAAAGTACCAGGCACTGACAGTCTTTTGAATTATGAAAGGATTTAAATGTTTGCCAAAAAACCCTAAAGAACAATCCAAACTCTTTTCTAAATAAACCTTTGTACTGTTAAAACCTTCTGAATGATGATTTTACACAGAGCTTAAGTCAAACAGAAAGTGTGGGGTTTTCTTTTTTTTTTTTTTTTTCTGGAGGGGTCTTTGCATATAGAGCTGGATGGGAAACGTTTTTCCTATCTTCCCATAATTTTTGATTTGTCACCGGGACAAACCTGGGAGTCTTGCATGTTTTCATGAAATGTGAAAAAGAGCACATACACCCCATGACCTTATTTCCCCCTGTAGGATTGCCGGGCCATGAATTCCTGCTCCATCACTCTCAGATCAGTGGCCTAAGCACCTTGCTGTCCTGGAGCAGGCAGGAAGGAAAAAAAAATTGTTTTGGTGAACTCACTTAAAATTTTCTGCGTTAAAAGTTGCATGTGCCCTGGGGAACTTTTCTCCCCACTTTATAGGTCCCCCTCAGAAGGCTTATCTCAGGGGCTGGATGCGTGCTGCTCTCGTTCTCAGACAGGCAGTCTGCTATGCAGATTTTCAGAGGAAGAGCAATCGCCACACCACTAAGGTCTTTAGGTCCTTCATATTTACAGTCTTAGAGCAAGTAAATCTTTTATATTTATTTTTCTAATGAGAAGCATACGTTGCAGATTGTCAGTGGTGTATGTGAACAAATCTCAGAAAGAAGGTGCAGCTGTTCCAAACCTTTGATATTAATGCTGCTTTCTTTCCCTTTTCCTGTTCGCATTTCTAGTTTTTGATTTCAAAGGATTTTCTTGGGGCGGGGGGGAAAGAATAGGGGAGAAGAGTTTGAATAGTTAGTAAAGGAAATTGTATTTCCCATGAGTATATAAAATGTCATAAGCTGTAATGAAGAGAATGAGAGACAGGGACTGGTGTCTACATTCACCACTGAATGCATACCGAGTGACAGACTCGGCTGAGCATTTACATCCCTTCGCCAGCTGTGCTGCTGCAAGGTGTGTATTCTGTTTGTGGGGTAAATACTGCTCCATTTTATCTATATCACTCCTTCCATAGGCAACAGAATTTGGCATCTGCCTCGAACCTTTCCACAGTAAACAGCTCTTTGAAAAACAGAACGAAATCTAATCTCATACGGCAGGCTTCTTGAAATAGCTAAATTGAGTCAGTACCTGAGAATCATTAAATAGCCCCTTCTTTGCTCCCTCTGTTCTGTCTGAAAAGTGTCTATAGCTTCTCTTCTTTAGAAATCTCTATGGCATAAGGAGAAATGGTAGAGCAGTCACTTTGTTTCATCAATTTTTCGTAATAAGCATTTGGTTCACTTAACCCTGGAAAAGGAGGTTGTCAGTGGCTAAGATTCCAGTGTTTATTCAAAAAAGAATTTAACTTCAGGGCCAACTCCAGTCAGAGTTCGGCCGAAGTATGAGTTAGGTGATTGCACCAAATGCATGTGAAGTTTTCTTGATTTCACTAAAGAGAAACAACTGAGACATTTTCAAAGTCCTAAGTGTACAACTTATTGAAATAAGGCTTGGGGTTGTGGAAAGATTTGAGCTTTGTTTAAACATCTGCACTTAAAGAAAGGATGTTAAGACTTATTTTCAGGAGCATCCCTTTGTAAATAACAAATGGGTTGGTACAAGTACATACCTGAGACAGATAAGAGAAAAAAAATAGCAACTGAGAGGAAGAAATTACAAGCCATTTTCTCTTTTGCAAAATGGAGAATTCTTTTTAAAGTTACATCAAGAAGAGCTGAAACAAGCTCATATTATTTGTAGGTAATGATGTAGCTAAAAAGTTCAGGTTTGTTTAATCTGAAGAAACTATATAATTGCCAGAGCAACCAAAGCAACATATGGTACATAGCTACTACCTCTGAGCTACTGGACAGCTTCATTAGAGAGATCCATTCCTACCAAGAGGAGGGTCTGCTTTTGTCACCTTACCAAGAGGAGGGTCTGCTTTTGTCACCCTACCAAGAGGCGGGTCTGCTTTTGTCACTTAATGCTCGTTTAGAGTGGTTTCCCAGTCTGCAGGCACACAGCAGTTTCACTGTTGCACCGCTTTTGAAATGAGATTTGTTGCCTGTAAACACAATCCTTCCCCTTCATTTTTCCTTGTAGAATTCAAGGAGTCTATGGAAATGAAATTTCATTGACAGTCAGATTTTAGTGGATGCGAAGTACATACGGAATGACTGATGTGCCTTAAAAGTAATTTCTTCGCTACAAAATTATTCTGTGGTCACTATAAACATAAAGGAAATAATGTTTCCATTTTTGTTTTGCATTTCCAAATGTCTAAAAGGGATTTATGCAGATACTGGACATCTATGTGCAGCAGCATACTTAAAAACAGGGCATTTTCTGTGGTTTTAATTTATTTCTCGTCATAGTTACTCATCTGATTCAATGCCTCAAGAGGATCTGATTTCTTCTGAGCTAGATAAAAAGTAATAGTCATCAATAAAGATGTGCGGTATACACCCCTTTTAAGTGCATTTCCCTCTAAATTAGTGAATACAGAGGATTTCTATAAAAATTGTTTTTAATGTAACTACTGAATATGCTTCAAGGAAGTAAAACGGGGCTGATTTATTTTTTTAATTACAGTGTTCTCTTATTACTTGTAATAGCCGGAGACTGGAATTTGTTTGTAACATACTGTGTGGTGTTAACTTTTCATAAAGTTATCAGCTCTGCTACTCACACTGTGGTTGTGCTTCCACTGTAAGTTGGCTAATAACATATACAGGGGAAAAACAGGCAACGCAGCTTTTGCTTAC
This sequence comes from Psophia crepitans, assembly GCA_013399095.1. Lineage (NCBI taxonomy): Eukaryota > Metazoa > Chordata > Aves > Gruiformes > Psophiidae > Psophia > Psophia crepitans. Next base: position 321,090 of record VWZZ01003898.1, read on the forward strand.
GAAAAAGGGAGAAGGTATTTTACGTTTCAAATGTGTCCAGTTGCGTCTTTGATCACATGTGATGAGCTGGTTAAAACACTCATTCTTTACTGTTGTGAAAGAACGAAATGTTACTATAAAGCCATATTGATTTTAACAACAAACATCTGATCTTTAGCTGTTCATTTGCTCATTTCACCATGAAGAAAATTTTCTGTCAGTCTAAAATGAGAGGTTAATATTTTATTTTCAAAACCAGTTTTCTGACCAGTACCACTATTGGTTGGTTACTGAAATATTGAACAGTACAACTGGGCTAGGGTGAGACCTCGGTGCTGCCATTCTTCAGCCCTCTTCTGTGGGAGTTTTGCATGAGTAAGAACAACAAAATCGGCCTCGTGAAGGCTTGGGGCAGATGGAAGGGGCCTTATATATAGGCAATTTGACAGGTTCGCAGCTTTAAATTGTTGTCCAAAATAAGAATGCGGCCCTTGTTGTTCTGTGTCATCTCTGTTCGGAAGAGTCATGTTGCTCCAAGAGCACTGGCAATTTCTGGGAAGTAGAACTGAGATGAAAGACTACGTGCAAGCGGCTTTGCCCACATTGAGCTGCATCACCCTTTGTGAGTAATCCCAGAAAACTTCAGCGAAGTTTACTTGTGAATGGAGGAACTACTTGGTGTGGGCAAGGACATTAGGAGCTTCCTTAGACATTGCCTCTCTTTCAGTAAACATACCTGAGAAATGTAAGCAAACGTTTGTGTGTAGATGTATGAGAACTGAAAGAAAGCAATCATCTCTGCTTAACTTTGACTACTGTTCAAACCCATAGGAGGTGTGGGTCAAGGGATTTCTGGCTACATAACTAAAGCAACAAACTCTACTGTATATTTTCAGCAGTGTGAAGAGCATTGTGTGATTGCATCTGGTTTTTGGAGAAGAAAACTGTTGGTCTCTTTCTTGCTCTGAGGGAGTTGGTACTTGTTAGAGCAGCATCTGAGAAGTGTGAGGATTTTGTAGGAAATGCCAGTGACAACATGCAGTTCAAGAGAATGTTCTAACCTTAAATTATGACTACAGTCAAGAAGGAGAGAATACCTACAAGCTGTGCAAAATTAAGGCCAGATGCTATCTGTGAGTTTGTTTTCATAGCTGCTCCTCGTGACCTTGTTGGTGAGCAGAAGGCAACTGGATGCTTCAGAGAAAAATCTCTAATTTATAGTGGAGATGGTGTGAGAGGAAATGACTCCCCACAACACTGGAGAAATTAATATTGGCTTGCGTTCTTTGCACTGTAGACAAGTACAGTGCAGGCATTTGCCTTTTTCATTGCACAATAGCAAATGTTAATTTGCCTTCCAGATTTGTGGGTTGATTAGATCGTACAAAAGATGAGGCAGGAGAAGGTAGGAATAAGGAATGGATCACTTCAGTGTTCAACACCAAACTTACTTTTCTCCTTTGTCCTTGAAGTGAAGCCAAAAATACAGTTTGACACTTGGACCCAAAAGCCCGTGGAACATCGATAATGCTACACAGAATATAGTCTCGTTTTAGCAAAAAACATGAGTTCATATTATACACCCTGCACATCTCCATTTCAGGACAGAAATGGGAGAGTCTGACGTTTAAGGCATGTGAGAAAGGAGTAATCAGCGGTTTGAAGGGTCATGGGTGTATTGTGACATTTCCCTAGATCCCATTCTGGTAACTGAGCTGGCTTTAATTTTGTGGCTTCCCAATCACTAAGAAAGACTTAGGGAGGTACATAACATGGAAACAGAAATACTGCTTCTCAAGGAAGCAAAAAATGGCAAATTGCTCAGAGTCAGCGTTCAGGTGGCCACACCAGACACCCAGACCTCCAGTGGTTGGATAACTCCACTACTGGTTTACCGGGAAAGGCTGCGGTATCTCTCACTCACAGCGACTATCCTGCTTGGTCTGCGTTTAGGTGATACCGGCAGTGGGTACACTGCCTTTGTTTGAAGTGGCAGCCCTTAGAGTACGACAGAAGGCATTTTAAGTAGTTTATCTCTCCTCTTGCACTTGTCCTTCGCTACACCAACCCAAACATTTTTTAATTCAACTGCACAACAGTTGATAAGGTAGAGATAGATTGCCAGTATCTTACAGGAAAAAAAGAAACAGAAGTATGGAAGATACTAGGAACTGAAACCTGGTGTCTTAGTCCTAGCCCAACAACTTAGAGCGATACCAGTCTTCCTTCCCCCTCCCCTCCTTGGTTTTCCTTTTGGAAAACAGAAATTCACACGAAATTGCAGAAGCTCATTTTTAACAGACTACACTGATGATTCTGTTTACACGAGACAAAAAGAGCTTTTCTGTCAATAAATGGCATTCTGCTGTAAGGCAATTTTCTTTACTATACTTCTCTGAAAAATCTAATGAAAAGTAAACCAGCACTTAATTCAATTTGTCTATATGTAACTCCCTTAACAAAAACGCTTTATTAAAGGTCCTGAATGTAAACTACACAAATCGAATATAGCTGCCTGCTTTATCAAAATCAATTAGTTGTGTTTCAGCATTGTTGTGAACAGCAGTCGTTCATTTTGTATGATACTCTTCTCTGATAGCTCTCTGCTGACAGAGAAAGCTGTTGACAAGAGGGAAAAAATGAGGATTCATACTTCCCTCCATTAACTCTGTTAAGTCTCCTCTAATAAATTATAAAGCAGGCCACTAGGAGTAGGTCTTTTGGTGTGATGTCTAGTAAGTGACATGAGTCAGAGAAATAATAACCTGACTGGTTCCAAGATGTACAGCACGCCTAATAGAGAGGCTAACCCTAGGCTGCAGGAAGATGTTTCTCTTGGTTTTGTTCTCTATGCCTTTGACCCAACGTTTCAGATTATTTCCTCAGTAGCAGAACACTTTCAGCACAGCATCCCTTTCAACCTAGTCTGTTGGAGTAAGAAATTAATACTGAGGTCCCCCACTTCCTCACTGAGTGCTTTCACCAACAGACTATTTATAAAGGTGATGCAGCTAAAATGCCTTTCCTTTAGGCGCATGAATGTTTTATTTGATCTAGCTTTTTGTCTCTCAGTAGACTAACACTCTCATTCCACAAGGACATTCTCTATTCGGAGAGCAAATACATGTCAGATACTGGGAGGAATATGAGAAACCCTGAAAACCGGCAGCCACTCCAGCTGTATTTTAAAAGAAAAGGCCACAGCTGAACTAAGGAAAAGGCTTAATCTTGTCTGTGGTGGGGATGCCCTGTCTGAGAGCACCTATTCATGTGGGCCTCTCATCAGATCTTGGTGCAGTGTGTGGAGCTGCGGCCCTTGCAGCTGTGCTGAGAGGAGCAATTTCAAGACTGAAGTATGAAAATACATGCCTATTGAACCACTCCACACTACAGCAGGCTCTCTCACTTTGTCTTTCTGTTCCCTTTTTGCACTCCCTGCTTGCGATCTGAGTGCAATACACAGCGCACACTTGCTGTGCCTTTACCTTGTATGCCTCAGCGTCTGACCTACAAAGGTTAGATAGCGCTTCTCCTCCTCCCGGCTGTGCCAGGAGGATTCCCCGGAGAGCTACCTGTGAGGTGCTCTGATGCTGGGTTGTGCTATATAGAAGTACCTCTAGCGGAGTAACAAGAGCAATGCTAAAAGTTCTTGGCTCGCTCCAAGCCAGACTGTGTTATCACCAGTAAATTCTTGTGTGCAGAGTTTTGAAGTCTCTGTAAATGTGCTTTCACTGAGGCTGGCACTGATTCGTTTACATCAGCAGCAATTTCCGTCGGTGATTAAAGGGAGACTTTTAGTCAGTCCGTTGGACTGCTGGGTTTGGTTCGTTGCATGGTATATCAGGGCAACATGATGCACAGCAGACACAATTAGCAATAGAAGTGATTAAAGATTACTTTTTTGCCAGAAAAAAAAAAAAGCCACTTTAATGAAATCTGATCTTTCCTTAAAGAACGTATCTGTTTTGCACCATATATAATGTAAACCAGGAGAGCTTTGATCAGCTGCTGCTGGCCTGGCTGCTTACTGGCTTGGCTGGCTGGCTGCTGGGAAGGCTGCTGGATAAGGTGCCAGAAAGCCGAGACTTCCAGGCTCCTGGATCCTGGGCAGCCCAGGCCCCTGGGTTTATGGGCACTCAGCTCTGAGCTCCATTATCACTTAATCTAAATGCTTCATAACCTTTGTTATGCTTAGTCTGTCAATGTCTTTATGCATTAAGGAGGGACTACCGTGCCCTTTTTGCTGATGAGAAACTGCAAGATTAATGACATTTAGGTAGGCAAATCTTAACAAGCTTCTACTTTATGTGGATCCTTCCAGTTGCAAATCCACGATTGATTCTCAGACCCCTGCTAAGCTCCAAAGTATAAAGTTCTGCCTGTGCTTTAAAGTTCTGCTTCTGGCTTTGTGAACACTTCATGTCCACAGAACTTGCACATGAATTCTAGCAGGAGGATGCAAACTAAATGTTTCTCTCCTTTGCTTGCCTCCATCTGGCAGGTAGGTCATGCAGTTTGGGATTGGCAGAACAAGAAAAAAGTAAGGCATTACCACCAGTGTGTGAGGAGGCACTGGCATCACATTTTTTGTAAGGACTCTGTATTTTCAGTCACCAGTGTTGGATTCACATTCCCATTTCTAGATGCCTATTTTTTCCACGTATTGAACAGGTACCTCAGGGCATAACTCTGACCTACGATTTACACCCCAAAAGGGTAGAGTCTTTCTGTACTTCTGGCAAAGTACAGAAATCAGAAGTACTCAAAAAAAAAAATTACTCAAGATCCCTCAAAGCTAGTCACTGAAATAGCCAACCTCATTTATGTGTCAAAGCTCAGATTCAGGCAGAAAAATAGAGATATACCTAGGGACCTTTCATATCTTCCATTTCTTTTGGTGCCTGCTGAGCGTCTCAGGATACAATGTGGATCGCTAGAACATTCTTTTCTCACACTTTGAAGGTCACCTTCCTTGAGATTATTGAACTCATGTCTTCAATAATCCGGAAATTACCTGGAAACTCAATGAGAAATAAATGCTAGAGAGTCAAGAAATAACATACATGATTCCAACGTGAGGCATGATGGAGTCCCTAACTGGTAATACGCCTGTTATGAACAAACATTGTGAGCTATTGAGCAACTCTCTGTGTATTTTTCAGGCAAAGTGATGATTATAGAGGGAACTTGAATGCCAAGTGAACATTGTACAGAGGAGGCTTCCTGACAATATTTACCACCTTCAGAAATGCCAGTCAGTGCCTATCATCCTATTCATAACTAAGGGAAGGGATTGTCCTCTGATGTGGTATTACAGGAAAAAAGTAAGTAGAAGTAATTTTAAAAAGTAGTCATGCATAGTAAATGTGGAAGGAGAAGAAACCTGTCCGTTCCTGGGGAAAGAGTTCAGCAGCAGTTCATTCTTATGTAATTCTGCCATCTCCAGCTTGGGATAACCGACAGCCACAAAGGTCGAGGCTGCCCTCAGGTTACGATGTTCTCCAAAGTGTCACAACTTCTGTATGTGTTAACTAGATTTTTGTTGTGGTAACAGTTACTATTAATTAATGACAGAAATTACTTTTTAGCCCTCCCTTCCTTTCAGAGCAGAAACAGGCAGAAAAGATATTTTACAGGACTACAGGAATAGCTGTTCCTTTTCTATTTCAGTAATTCAAAAATAAACATTAGGAATAAACATTAAAAAGAGTCATTAGGACTTTTGGGTGCAAATTGACCATTTCATTCTCTGATTAACTGAGCACAACTTGATTAACTCAGTGCATTTATCCCTGAGGTTTTAGATGTCATATCACAAAATACCTCTGTTGCCCAGGATGGCTGTGCTGTCTGTACTTAGAGGTTTTCAAGACCCAACTGGATAATGCTCTGAGCAACCTGGTTTGGCCTCACAGCTGACCCTGCTTTGAGCAGGAGACTGGACCAGAGACATCCTGAGGTCCCCTCCAACCTGAATTAGTCTATGACTCTAAGAGCTATTTTCTCCTAATAATAAGCAAAAGGAAAATCCTAGTAATTGGATAGCATCAAAACAATAGTCTATAGAAAGGTGCACATATATGGCTATAGGTGGGCAAACTTTGCTCATCTCTTCCTTAAGCCTTTTGGATCTCTAAATCTTTTCTATCTGCTGTGTGCAAATCCTGTTTAACACACATTTGGCTGGGTCCAGGGCACAAACCTTTTCTTTATTTAGGATTAACATAGTAACTAGGGACTCCTACAGCATGTTCACTTCCTGTCATGTTGTCGCCCCAACCATTCTTTAACACAGTAGAGGCACATACACATACAAATATTGTACAGGCATTTTCTTTAGAACTCCAGCCAAAATATTGCTTTTGATTTTTTTTTTCCCCAGATGAAACAAGCTATGTTTATATCCAGGAAGTCAAATGTGTCTTCATGATCTACTGATGCTGAAGTGGTGAAGAATATAGATCATAAAGCACCAAGTCATGATTTATGTCATAGCTATTGTGAGCAGGATAAAAATAACAAAGAAATTAGTATGTGTTTCCACACACAGATGAAGACTTTAGTTAAAGCCTGAGCAATAGGAGTCTCTGACCACGACACATGTTGCCTCATTTGTCATTCATTTTTGCATGGTGACCCTTCTGTAGATGTGACATTTCTGAGGATGAGGTGCTAGCTGATGAATTCGTGAATGTGTTGTGACATCTGGGATTGCAAATCCTTTCCAAAGTACCAGTGATGTTTCTCTGCAGTTACAATGCAGATGGTATTGTAGTTGTAGAGAGTTGTATATTCCATGTAAGTTAGAAGTTTTGTTACTTGGTTGCCACTAAATATACCACAGCGCTAGGAAATTAATGCATGGTTATAATTGTTGATGTAGCTTGCACAAGTACAACAGAAAGTATCTGTTTCCTCTCTGTGTCCACTAAAGAAAGAAACAAGAATCCTGGGGCCAAGTCTGCAGCAAGGTGTGAGCAGAGCCGGTCTGCAGCTGCTTGCTGCCACCTCTGAGGCGGCTGAAGCCCATGTGGGTGATGGAGTGGGGAATCAACAGCATCACGAAGCCACAGGCTACGTTTGTCCCTCAGTAAACTTGTTCATGGGATCAACAGAGTACAGGTACCCATCGCTATAGCTGATAAATCAGTTATCAAACACAATGCTTTCTGTCTGCCCACCTCCACTGTCTTTTATGAAGCTCCAGAGGTGCTTGGTACCATTTGCACTTCCACACGGTTTCAGAAACTTCAGAAAACTCTTTTAGGCCCTCCTCTGTTGTGATGTGGATGCCAAAAACACTTTAAAAAAGCCAACAGTTTTATTTAGTCTCTGGTATTATTCAGATGGAGTAAAAGTGCTAGTTCTGTGCCCAAAACTTTTTAAAAAATTAAATTCTATTTTATAAGATGGTAAGAGAAAACAGATATCATTGAGGTTTAGACAAGGATTCATATCTAGTTCTGTTGCTGGCCTCAAGCCCAGTGTGCGATGTACTTTGAACCCGGCATTTCAATCTCTTGCCTCTTTGTTTCGTGATAGAATATGCACAATATTACTTCATTCATAAGTCTTTTTGTAAGTTATAAACAAAAATAAAGTGCTACAGAAGTCCTAGATTATTATTGTTAGAAAAACATATAATAAAAACTTGAGAGTAATCACTGAGGTACTACTTGTTAAGGAATTCATCTATCCTCTGGTTTTGTTTTAAATGAATTTAAATTTGAGGGTTGCAATATGCATTGTCAATGTCTACTCTTATATGTAACGTTCCCAAACTCTTGTATACTTAAGTAGCTGTAAAAAAAATGAATTTTCTATTTTATGTATCTACAGAAGCCAGGAGGCTGTAGCCAGATGGGTGTTAGTCTCTTCTCCAAAGTAACAAGTGATAGGACGAGAGGAAATGACCTCAGGTTGCACCAGGGGAGGTTTAGATTGGATATTGGGAAAAATTTATTCACTGAAAGAGTTGTCAAGCACTGAACAGGCTGCCCAGGGAAGTGGTTGAGTCACCATCCCTGGAAGTATTTAAAAGCCGTGTAGACATGGTGCTTAGGGACAGGGTTTAGTGGTGGACTTGGCAGTGCTAGGTTTATTGTTGGACTTAATGATCTTTTCCAACCTAAATGATTCTGTGATTATAGCTACAGGCCAGAACAATTTTTAGAGGAAAACTTTTGCCTTATATTTTCCTACTTAGCTTAAGTTGATATTATTCGTAAATATTCAGTGCAAAACCTCTCACTGTCTGCGGTACAAGGTTGGGAAGGAGGTAATAAGCTCTGTGGGAGCTGTGATTCTGGGAACAGCACTTGCATCGAGACTTTGATGTTTCTGAGGCAGCTCCTGTTTTGGGGTTTTTATGTGCAAGTTCAATGCCTAGAAGCATGATTCCTGCTCAGGATACAAATACTGACAAATTGTCTGAATGTGGAAAAAACTCTGGAATGATAAATGTCAGCGTTTTGTCTACATATATCCAGAAAACTGCACTCATGAGGCTTCTAAATCAGTGTGCTCTGCTTCTGTTCTTTGAAGTTATTTTTATAACTATTTCCCAAGCAATTGCACATCCTACAATGAGAACTACATATGTCCCAAGATTAAAATACCAGAAATAAGCCATTTTTAAACCTTAGACACTCAAAACAAATGATAAGCGCTTTCTTTATATGCTAACTGAATATTCAACTCAAACAATTAAATAATTACATTGTGGAAAAATAAAGTACAGTTCAGGATAAGTATATGTTTTTATTTGGTATTGCGAAGACGGTAAATTGACCCCTTAGATTGATTTAATGTATACGTAAATTTGTCATGTGCTTTTAAAAGTTTAGTTTTGTCTTTAAGTTCCATTTTCATTCTTTCTTAAGGAGCAAATCATACGCACGCACACAGTCAGGTAAATATTTCCATGAATAGCCTCAGGGTTCCTTGGCAAGAATGTAATTGTCTGTGCACTGACTCTGTAACTGAATTGCCTTCCTTAATGATGGAATATTGGTTTTATAGGGCACTGACTGCTCCCCTTTAATACCCATTAATTATCATTTTACTTTTTAAAATGAATGTCCCTTTCTCTTTTTCTTCCTTCATGTTTCTTACGTTTCTTCCCTGTTCCACAAACCCCCTGCAAAAGTGCAGCGAGGGCAAGACAGTAGAGCAGCAAAATGACTGTAAGATGGTACTGCAGGCTGCTGTTCATTTCAGGCAGACGACTCCTGCACTGCAATTGAATTAACCAATGTTAGAGCTCAGAAACACAAGCAGACTGCTCACTCCTATCATTCACAAGTAAAAGAGATGCCGCTGCCTTCTTGTAATCTTTTAGATCCAGAGACCCGTAATACTGAAAAATAATTTTTGGGGGGAGTAAGTGTATCCGGGGATAAATTTGAGTAATACATAAGAACGAACACAGAGGATACCAAGTTTGGCAGCATCCATCAGCTGTAGATGGCTACTAGTCCATCAACCTCAGCTTCCAAATGGGGCCTTGGAGAAACCAACCCATGAAATAGGCATCATTTTATCTGTGATGAAATGTTCCAGTGCAGATTATTTATGTCTTCCCCTAGCTTTTTAGAAAAGCTTCAGTTCTGTGCTGGAAACCAGTATGTGAAATTGCAACCCCAAAATAATTGAGAAAGTTAGTGCTTAGATCAGCTGGGCTATTAAAACAATAACTATGGCTTTGCTGGAGTGATGATTGCAATATATATTGTCCAGTAGAAACAAATTCCGCATACGTGACCACAAAGTACAACTCTAATATTACCGGTTCTTCCAAAATCAGGTAGAGAAATACTGAAGAATTTATAGCTCCAGCCTTCTTTTGCTGCAGTTGTAGCCTCATGGTGTTGTTTAGCAAATCCTATGAAGAGACTGTAGAGGAGGAAGTATCATGCAATCATGAAATGGAAATACACTGTCACAAGGCATTTATTTTGCATGGGCCAGCTCCTCATAATCCCTCTAGAAATGATCCATCGTTGTACTTGAACTTGAATTCTGGAGCTGAGAGGGAAGAAAGGGAAGGAGCTCTTACCTTATAAAGGTAGAGTTTATTTTTACACATCTACTGTGTTCAGCTGCCTTAATAGCTGATGCCTCCTCTGTGTGATAGCTGTGTGACAGAGCTGATAGAAGGTTTTCCTGGAAGAGAGCACACAGATTTTTTTGATACATAGCAGCAGTTTTCAAGGACATTGAAAGTTGTTGCAAAGTAGGTAATATAGGTGGTGGTGGTACGGTTGGACTCAATGATCTCAGAGATATCTTCCAACCTTAATGATTCTATGATTCTATGAAAGGACAGGAACTGAACTGTGGGCTGCCCAGTAGAATCAAACTGCATCTCTGAGGCTGGTTAGCTGGCAATACTGTCTGGCAGGACCAAGCAAGAAAATCCCTTGGAACGGCAGACAGACTTCCACTGAAACACCCGGATATTGTGAGCAGATCTGAGAGGTGGGTGGAGGAGTTACCAGGGCCATCAGATCAGTGAACGCAAAGGAAACAATCAAGCTACCGCTAAAGTCACTGAGGATGGGAATCTGGGATTTCCCTCTATGCCACCCCACAGATTATATTCGGTTTTCAAAGGCTTTTCAGTGAAGGAAAAAAACAAACCCAACCCTAATAAACAAAAATGAAACCCTTTTTTGTACCTCTGGCTACCTAGCCAGAGAACTGGAGCTAGTTTTCAACATTATTTTTCCCATTCTGTCAATGTTTTCCACAGAGTTTTAATATTTCCTAATTTTTTTCAAATGGAAAATAGCAATGTTGGGAAAAACTCCCCCAATACATATGACTTAAAGCCCCCTTTTCTATATTTTTATTGCTTTACACCTGTCTTCCTATTTGTATGTTTTTTCCTATTTTGCTACAGAATGATGGAGAAAAGTAAAAATCTAAACTGGCAAAATATTAAGAATTTCAGATACTTTTCCTGGAAAAAGTTCTTAAAATCCAAACAAGACAAACAGTAGCAAGATTGGAATGAAAAGTTCTGATGACTAATAAGTCCTTTCTTATGAAGATTTTCATATGAGACATCAAAGTTTCTAAACTAGTGGTTTCCATTTCAGCTTAGAGGTGATAATGTGAGTACTCAGTAGACACATCTCTGCCTTTGGTTTTATTCTCCACTATGTGTAAATTTTGTAATGCTTTTGTCAGAAGCTGGATTTCACCCATGTTAACTAAACAAGCCACAATACTCTGTGGGGAAGACTCCCCAAACACGTGGCTGCAACTTAGCAGTTGCTCGCTCAGGCGATGAGCATTGGTTTTCAGAAAGAGCTGCTCCATTAGCATGGCAAAAACTCAAGCTTGGAATTTAGTTATCTTCAGTCTGGACTAAAGAGAGTAACTTTAGACTATGTGTTTTGAAAATCCTGGCTCCTTGCATCTGATCCCAAGCAAAGGCCACTAGGTTAAATCTCTGCTTGGATTATAACCAATTTCTATTACGGTTTAGAAGCTTCTGAAAATAATTTCAGGGAATCTTTTTTTTTTGTCATAAAACAATACCTTTTAGTATTCAATCCCTGCCGTCAACACTTTTCATTTTTGTAAGATGTTCTATCAATAAAACATTTACTATTATTCAGTCAGCATAAACTCTGTTCATGCTCATCTACTGTACATTTCTTGATGAAAAATTTGTGACAGTTCTAAGGCCAACTGATCAGCAAGCTTATTTTTTAATCATATGCATGGGTGAAACTATTTTGCTAAAAAGGAGATATGAAAAAGAAGTAGATCATTATTACTGAAGCAGAGATTACTTTATGTTTCTATCTTCTAAAATGTATCTGAGAAGATCATTATTAAAAAGAGAATGCCATTTTTCAAAAGAATTTGTGGCAGTAACAGCTAGTGAGGCATTTTTTTATTGGCTTCAAGAGGGAATGGCTGTTACATAATACTACAGCAATCATTTCAGGGCACAAAATTCAGAGCTGGATGGTGAGGAGAAAATGTTCAAGAGGGCACAGATTCAGAAACTTGGTTTACAGACTTCTACAGAATTGGCATTTATAGATTTCCTGTGTTCTGCGTAGTGAATAATAAAGAGTACTATTGCTCAGATAGTGTAAGTATATACGTTTGCTGCATGATCCAAATACTTTCATCTTGCCCTGAAAGGTATGGAAGCTGTTTCTCAGTATACAGAAATAAGATTTCAAGCTATAATAATATATTAGATTCTAGGGGGAAGTTCAAAAGAAAAAACAGAAATTTTGGTTTTAGGGCAGGATATGTAGAACAGTTTCCATTCCAGAACTGAGGGGGAAAAGTTAAACGTCTTTTACAGTAGTGAATGCATGTTTCAAGCTAAGCTAATTGAATTGCATCTACTTGTCCGCCAGTCGTCATGACACTTTTATTTATTTTTGTTTCATCTTCTCCCCAGTAGGCTTCCCTTATTGGCACAGATGGATTCCGATATCAAAGGCAATTTCCAGTTGGCTTTAGGACAGCTATTATGTATTTGTTCCCTTTAACTGCCTTTTCTCTGTCACCAGAAGCTTCTGAAAACTCTAGTATTTGCAAAAGGTTGTGGGGCAAATTCCCTGCTGGGATATTTCTTTGGAGCTATGCTAGCAACAAATTTCACCTAGCAAATTCCATTCTCACTGCAGTATCTTAAATTCCTTTATAGCTTTTTGTGATAATTCATAAAACCTTTATGAAAATAACCAACATCGATACCCTGACCAAACCCCAACAACAACCTAGCAAGCTGCAGCATCCGTCACTTCATAGAATCACAGAATCATTAAGGTTGGAAGAGACCTCAAGGATCATCAAGTCCAACCATCCCCCCCCACCTATTACCCACTAAACCATGTCCCTAAGTACCACATCCAACCTTTCCTTAAACACCCCCAGGGACGGTGACTCCACCACCTCCCTGGGCAACCCGTTCCAATGCCCGACCACCCTTTCCAAGAAGAAATTGCTCCTCATCTCTAACCTGAACCTTCCCTGGCGCAACTTGCAGCCGTTCCCTCTTGTCCTATTGCTAATTATCTGTGAGAAGAGGCCGGCCCACAGCTCATAATCACAACTTCCTTTCTCTCCTAAGCTACTGATGAGAGCTACTGGAAAAGGGCTTGTCACCTGAAGTCACAGAGCAAAGTCTTTTGAAGGAGACAGGCTCCCTAGCCTGGCTGAAGAAGGACATGTTGCTTTGCACCTCCTTATGTCATCACTCAGCACAGCAAGAGCGCAGGCACCAGGAGAGACCCTGCAGCATCCTTCAGTTCACCAGCCACAACAATTGTATGAAGAGATGGTTGCTCAGCAAGTTCAGCTGGTCTGAGAAAAGGGATAAAAATCACAGAACAATGGTGAACTGGATGTCAGTGGCACCTCAGGAATCTCCATACCATATTCCATAGCATGGGGCAAACATGTCCTTGATCATAATCCAGAGGCTCAACAGCTTTGGGGGCATTGCTCCTCGTATTGGGACACCTTGTACTTATAGTGGTAGGAACAGGTGTGGTGTCAACTATGTCGTTGTAAAAAACATTGTTTGAGTAGCTGGTGGTGATGAAAGAAGGGACAGTTTATAATTCTACCTGCTTTCCTAGTTAGAGAGGTTCTAGAGATGTTTTTTAACATATAAATGTTTTTTGAAACTTGACAAAGAGCACAAGGACATACTGAAAACACCTTTCTGAGGGTCAAAAGGGCGTGAAGAGGGTTCAGAGTAGATTTAGACATATCCTGTAGAATATGACTACAAAATTTCTTTGTGTACCTTAGTTATTAAAGAACTGTTGACTGACAGATGAGCAGTGTGTGCACTTGTGCTTCAGAGCACTATGGTGTGTAAAGAGGTGAGCAGTACCCTGAAATATTGTTGCATTCAGCTGGAAAGCTGCAGGGGTAATTGGTCTTGACTCAAAAAGAAATAGAAGCTAGAACAGGAGAGATAATTTGAGGATATCATGTTAACAAAAGGAAAAGAAGGTCGTTTCTCTGAATATCTTTTTGCACACTTACAGCAACCCAAATCTGACAAGCCATCAGAAACGCCACAAAGATATTTGCATTTCTAAACACGCCAAATGCTTAGAAGCTGAATTCTTTTTCTGTAAGAGCACAAGACCTTACTAAACAAAGCCAATGCCAAGAGCTGCCTGTAGGACACATCTCCGTTAAGAGCTCTATTCTGAACCTTTTTTGCATCAGAGCTTTATTTATATCACGTGCTCTTTCATGCGTGTTTCCTGCTAGCTCAGGAGTGCATAATCAGTCCTACATGGGATGTATTCCCAGGCCACGATGGCAAGACTCAATTAAGGGTACACTTCTGGTCTGTTTAAAATGGTCCTGTAGTAACATTTATTTTTATGCTGACATGATGTCACCTCAGTAAATCCTTCAGTCACAGTCTAGATATAAGGCTGTAAGCAAAATAATTCTATGGACAAATAAACGTATGGATTGAAACTTTTAAACAGGAAACATATATGATATGGTGGTACCACTCATTGATATAGCCAGGTGGCATCACTGATTTACAGCTCGCTCTCTGAAGGGACCTGGGCATCACAGTGCTCAAATTTGTGCCCTGTGCTGAACTCTGGTGATTCATAAACTCTCGAAGTAAGCCATTTTCTCCTCTTTACATTATGTGAGGGCAGAAAGCTTGGGTAATGAGAGCGGGAGAGTACAAATGAGTGTCTGAAAAAAAAAGTCTTATAGGATTCATGACAAGAAAGGGAAGACCTGAGCTTCAGTCCTGAATTCTAATGCTCAGTGTGAAGCAGAAAGAAAAAAAAATCGCAATTTCTGTGGCCCAGAAAATATGTAGTTATATTGGGTAGGGAATGGTTTTGACAAAACTGAGTAAGAAACGTGCAGGCACACACAGGGACAGAGCTTATAGCAAAGTTGTCTGGCCAGGCAGCAAGTCGGCTTGAGGGTTGGAAGAAAAATCTTCCACAGCCCTGAAAAGTGGGTGGGAGAAGGAAGATATTAATATATTCCCATATGCTTTTGTGTGAGTAATGGCTGTGGCCCTAGTTCTGGCTGGATTGAATTTGCCATAAATGGAGAATGAGGAATGGCCATGTCGTGAGTCCCAGCAAAGCTCGGGGAAGTTCCACGCGGAAGTCTTACAAGGAGAATAAACAAAAAAATCTCACAATACATTAATTTCTGCATATATTAGGTGAGATCACACAAGGGCACGTCTGCTGAGGGGCCTCAGCCTCACACGGCTTTCAGGTCTTACAAGTACAGGAGATGAAACCCGACATCTGCAAATGCTTACGGCAGAGTCCTCACATGCAAAGCTTGTTTGTCCAAACCAACTGTGCATACACCGGATTTCATCAGCAGTCTGATGGCATGTCCAAGAGGCCCTTTATGAAGGATTTACTCCACTACTGCTTTAATAAATATTCCCTCTGTATCACAGGCAATATTAACCTCCAATACCAGATCCATCCCTAGATTTTGCTCTCTACCTCCAGAACAAGATTAGCTGTGTACCTTAAAAGAAACCTTATTAAATAATAACAATAAAAAAAAATCATTCTTTATAGTGCTACTGTTACTGTTTCCATCCATCGACAGAGGTAATGAAGTAAGGAAATGAAATGTTCTTTGGGTTTGAGATTGCTAGTGAAATTATGCAGACAGATCATTTTCCAATCTTAAATCTAAATAATTCAGTTGCCATAGGATCAAAGTATGTGTTACGGTGCCCTCAGCTTTCCACGCATTGATTCATCCTTATTCCCCTTAGCACATTTTCCCTTTGATTTGATAATGCTCATAAAAGCAGTTGGCAAGAGTACGGTCAGCATCCAGATTGCTCATTATCACACTTATTGTTCTAAGCCTTCTGTTCTCCTCCTCCTCCTGTAACCATTTATACTTGAGAAGTAAAACCTTACCTTGTGTGTACATCTGTGTAAGCATTCAGGAGAAAGTTAAGTCTCGCATTCATACTGTAGCATACAAAAGTAAATGTTTCAAAATGGCTTAATCTTTGTCATTCTAAAGCAAAATTCATGAAGTAAAATACAATGGCATGCAGAAAGGGCCCAGCCATGCTGAGACGGACTTGGGGGTCTTGGTCAACAGCAAGTTGAACATGAGCCAACAGTGTGCCCAGGCTGCCAGGAAGGGCAGCCGTGTGCTGGGGTGCATCAAATTCTCCAGCTATTTGCTAGCAGGGAGGAAAGTATTCCTCATGTCGTCCTTTAATTCTGGGGTTTAGAGCCTGTGCTGTTACAGACAGTCCCACATGGAGGGACACACTCAGATGCCTGACATGTCTTTTTTAATAATGTATTAGAAAAGCCTTTTTGTGCCGCAATCTTTCAGGCAGTCACCCCAGTCACTCACTCTATCCTTGTGTGTGTAAATACATACTTTTAAATTTCTATCCTTTTTTCCTTAGCAAAGAAGTATTTTCTATTTGTATCATGCCTAATGATGAGGTCCCAATTATATGGAGCTTCTTATTTATATCACGTTAAACATAAATAGCAATAAAAATAAAATCATATGACCTAAACATAAGGTACTTGAGTAACAATATTTTTGGCTATCGTAATGCAGATTTTAATGCTTTTCCAAGTGTACAATTTTTGCTACTAGTTACAAACTTATCTTTGTTACATAGAGAGTTTTTAATTCACGTTTGTGCAGAACTTTGCAATTCTCTCACTTATCTTTAGGGTGTGCTTAAAATTCTTCTGGAAGAAAAACAAAAGTGAGACAAATCTTTTATCAAAACAAAATATATTTAAGGTTACACTTATATTTTTAGCTTCCACACCTGCTTTTGTTTGATTAACAAAATTGATTTGAAAATTGCCAGATCTGCTTGGAAGAAAAAGTTCCCAAGTTTCCTTGATTATACCCATCACTTGACTTTGCCACTGAATTGTCTTACTTGTTTTATCAGTTGCTTAAAAAGATGGTGTTCTGCAGTCATCTGAAAGAAAATCCTATTACAGAGAAATCTAGGGGGCTTGGGCACATCACTGGCATTGCCACAAGGTACTGAGAAGGACATTCTGAGTGTTGTAATGCTTTTGGGAAATTGTAACACTGACATTCAAATCTTAGAGGTAGGCACAAAAGTGCTGCAAGAAGGACTGAAAAAAATGGGGATATTGCTGAGGAGAAGGGAAAAAGAGAAACTCACAGCTCCACCTGCAACTCAGTATCACAGCACCAGGTATCATCACAAGTACATCTATCCAACAGGCAGCTCTTAAAATCTGCCAGACTGTAGAGGGTTTCCTGCTTTAGATCCACGTAAAGAATAACCCTTCTTAGCTCAAAAGTCACGTAGTCAGTCCAGGACATATAAGTGCCCAGAACTGCTTGTTGAAGTCCATGCTGTCCTTTCATTGAACAGGCTTTGGTTTGGAGAGTTAATTTGGGGGTTTTTTTGGGGTTTTTTCTCTGCAATATTTAATTGAATTTGCACCAGGAAGAAACAGTCTTTCTGTGTACATTAAAATTAAATACTGGCTACTTATGGCTTGTACAGAGTAAACCATAAAACCACAGACAAAAACTTCAAAGGATTGTTTAGGCTGTATCCCTGGACTGGTGCAGAACAGCTGCTCCTGCACCAGCCCTCACCGGTGCTTACCCAGCCTCTTCTTGAAAGCCCTCAGTGACACACTGTCCTGAGTTGGGCTCTTGCCTCCCTATCAGTTACAAAGGTTTTCCTAACATCCAGCCAGAACCTTCTCTCTTCCAAATTAAAATTAAACCAGTTTCCCTTTGTTCTTCCTGGCGGGCATGTAAAACAATTGATTTCTATTCTCTTTCTGTTCAAACAACCAGAACTGGCAAACATTTCACATCATAAGCACCACACTCATCTAAGAAATCTCTCTGATGCATTGTTTCTGGTTTTGATGCAAAGCTGGCTGATGATTTTGAACCTTGCAAGAGTTACAATCTAGTCTAATTTGTAAATAAGATTTCAAAGTTAGAAAAAAAAAAAAAACCAAAAAAAAAAACCAAACAAAAAATCCAAAACAAACAAAAAAAACTAAACCTCAACCTGGCTATCCCACGTCAGGCATCTACCTTTCTGCTTCCTTCAAACACAACCTGCAGTGACATAAATAATGAAATAAAGTCACCCTGTGCTGCAGGTATTCCACCCCAGAATATGCCCTATGTTGCTGAGCAAAACCTGTACAATGCAACCTTGCATCTCTCTACAGCATCTCCTGCATCTCTTCAACCCTTGCTCATCAGGTCATCTCGGGGGTGAAGATCCACCACATGAAAAAAGAGCAGAAGTGAATGAGCTTTAATGTCACAGATTGTTCAAGGCAATGCACAGGGAGGATTGAACAAATGTTTGGAAGCGTCTGGTAGACTTTCTTATTCCTTTTGTTGAGCCTTTGAATATGTGCACTGCGACAGATGATCTGTGAGTAAAAGTGATTCACACTGAAATGGAATTTGATGCCAAAATTCCAACAGCCACAAGGAGATTCTGCTCTGCATTGCATTGTATTTTTCATAATGTAGCCTTCCCTTTCAAACAACGAGGTACTTCTTTTTCAATGGCTAGGTTCTGAAATGTTCAGATCCCTCCCTGTGTTCAAGCTTATACCAGAGCATGAAGGGCCTGATGTACACAGCACCAAAGAATCTCTGGGTTTTCATGCAAATCACTCCACTAGCATAATCTGCTCTTTCTTCCAAGACTATGGATGCCATGCGATGTGTGGATGGCTGCTTCTTCATCCAGCTCTATAGGTGATGGAAGACAGCCAGGTAGCAGCCACCCGTGCCAAGGGAGGGCTCACGCATCCTGTTTAAGATGATTCAGAAGGCATGATGGCTCAAACTGAGGCAGTAACTCATTCTTTCCGTACTTTTACTCATCATAGTATACATAGCAATAATCCTTCATTTCTTGGTCAGGATTCATTCAGTTGTTTGCAAAGCAGCTATGAACCTGGAATGAATCTGTATTGGGTGTCCATGATGTCCGTGGTTGGGTGTCCATGGCAAGGTGTTGGCAGCCGGGGGGGCTAAAGGAATGATGTCTGTGAGAAGAGACCAGGGGCTGCCCTGTGCTGGACATGGTCAGCTCCAGCCAGCTAAAATGGACTCACCACAGGACACAGCTGAGCCCATCAGCCAAGCTGGTGGTGCCTCTGGGAAAATATATTTAAGAAAGGGCAAGATTAAACATAATGGAAAGAGGAGTGAGGAAAAAAGTGTGAGAAACAGTCCTGCAAACACCAAGATTAGTGAAGAAGGAGGGGAGGAGATGCTCCAGGCGCTGGAGCAGAGATTCCTCTGCAGCCTGTGGAGACACCATGATGAGGCAGGGTGTCCCCCTGCAGCCCATGGAGGGCCGTGTCAGAGCAGATATCCACCTGGAGCCTGTGCAGGACCCCATGCCAGAGCAGGTGGATATGCCTTGAAGGAAGCTATTGCCTGTGGAGAACCTGGGTTTGGAGCAGGGGAAAAGTGTGAGTAGGAAGGAGTGGCAGGGAGAAACTGTTATGGACTGACCATAAGTCCCCATTCTCCGTCCCCCCGTGCTGCTCAGAGTGGAGAATTAGAGGAGTTGGGAATGAAGGAGTGAAACTGACCCTGGGGAAAAAAAAATGTGGTGGGGGAGTTCTTTAATTTTGCCTTTGTTTCTCACTATCCAAATCTATTTAAATGAAATTATTTTTCCCCAAATCAAGTCTGTTTTGCCCATGATGGTAATTAGTGAGTGATCTCCCTGCATTTATCCTGACCCACAAGGTTTCTTGTGTGATATTCCCCGCTTTCCCCATTGAGGAGGGAGCATGAGAGAGCGGCTGGGTGGGTGTCTGGCAGCTGGCCAAGGCAAACTCTCCACAGAATCATTGCGCTCAGAGCTTGCAAAAGATTGTTTTTAAGTATTTTTGAAGCTGGGATGCGCTGCAGGAATCACCATGCCTTTTTGATTCTCGAGGTTGGTTTACCAGCATTTGGGCATGCTATTGAATTTCAGATTATTTTTTTTTTTAATTGCCATCACTTCTACAACCAGCTTCTGAATTTCAAGGCATTTTATCTTTGAAGAGCAAACACCCCTCTTCTGATCTGTAGTAGATTTTTTTTCCCTTGGATCACATTACAGCTAGGCTTGGTAACACCACTTATTTGAGATTTCCCAACATCTTGAATTATAAATTCCTGATTTCAGTTGCTTATGACCTTGCTAACCTGCAGCTTTTGGAATACATGATTTCTATAGTGCATGTATAATGAAATATTTTTTAGAAAATATAAACCAATGTATTTTAGTAATTTGTGAAAATGAACACATAGAAAAATGTTATTTTATTCATCACAAAAATGGAGTTATTCAGAAGAAAGCATCCTGAGAACGGTTTACTAAGGGTCAAAGACAGGTGGTCCTGCTTTGGCACTACCTGCAGCCTTTCTGAATCTAGTCTTCCTTGTTGACACACTCATTCCCCAACCTCATAAATAACTTCTAAGGGAAGTAATATTTTTTATGATTGAATGGAAACCAGGAGCTCTCTGTTCATTTCTTGGCACTTCATCAGAACCATTATCTTTTTAAATGATAACTGTGTCTCCATTCCCTGCATTTATTTTAAAACAGCTATTTCCTTTTCCCCATCTTTTATCTGACCTGCCAATTATGCATATGTATCAGGGCTGAAACGCCATCTGTGTGTTTGTGGAATGTTTATTCCACTAAAGCTGTGCCTTAAATTGATAACTTTTGATGTTGTCATAAAAATATAATCTGGAAAATTGATCAGGACCTGGAGAGTCTGGGTAGCAGAAGAGAGTAGTATGAAAGGAGGTGCACGGGAGTTTATCTGAGCTGCATCAGGAAATCCATGCAGGTGGCTTGAAGTGGTAGTTATCGCTGGTGTGGGTTTATCTCTCCTCTTCCCCTGTAATCCTACAGGATCTGACACGGTAGGGATATCTTTCTGTCTCTCACCGTGTTGCTAAACAGCACCCACAGCTATCAGAGCTGAGTGCGAGGGCTCCACAGCACAAGGTGATATATTGATTGCCTTTCAAACTGACATTATTAAAAAGAATAGCAACGCTGTAGCACCTTATACGGAAGACAATCTTTAGGGTGCTGCATCTAAGGAAGATCCAAGAAGAAACCAGTGCTTTTATAGAAGAAAATGTCTTAGGCTGTCAAATGAATGAAAACCTTTATATATTGCAGCTTTATAGACAGGTAAAAATCCTAATGTTAAGCTATGATACAGTACTTCTTTTCAGATGAGATCTCTGTGGTTAGCTTCTTCGTAACCCACGAGAGCATGTGGAGCACAGACGGGGCATCTACAGAAATCCTAGTCATCGTTAATATTACACATTCTTCTGTACGCACAGGAGACTCTAGCATCACAGCTCAAAGCAGAGGTCCTTCATGGTTTAGCTAAATTATATCCTTTGTCAGCTGATGGTAGTGTAACAATCTATGCTCTAATTTATGAAATCTAGCTTAAAGTTCCAGCTATCATGTGTTTACATGGTACATGTTTTAGTATGGCCAATACACGACTGCAGAGCCCCATACCCATTATTCATTTTCCTTGGTACTAGAAGTACTGGATGTCTGAAGGATAAAGTCACCAGAATTAATGCACAGGTTTAATCATGTCAGTTGTTTCTAACCTTCAACCATATCCAATTTGCATAACGTGAGCTTATTTATTGGCTGTTGGACATTACCGTAGGGGTGCAATAATGAGGAAAGGTGACTCCAAGTTCTGATAATTGTTTTATTGCCTTAAGTATTTAGTGCAATGTTTTTCCGTGCCATTATAATTTATTATTGACGCATACTACTGCTTTTACCGGCTAAATGTAGTGATTGCTCTTTGTTGGAGTGGTGACATTAAATGAGACGTTTGAAAATTGTCCTTTTGTCTAGGGTCAGGAGTTCAAAGAAAAGGCAAACAGAAAAAAAGCTAGAAAAGTGTTACAAGAATGATCTGAGTTCTGAAAAATTAGCATTATCATGAGGGCATAATGAATAACAGTCTATTTAGCCTATTCAAAAGACTAAGACCACAATCAAGTAGTAGCTAATTGTGGAAGAATTATGACTCTTCAATGCAGAATAGAGAGATTCAAATTTATGAGGCTGAGGCTTGATGTACTTGGATACGCAAATTTTAAGTGAGGATAACTAGCTGTTGGAACAACCTATTAAGGGATGTGATAGCTCTTCTAATCAAGTTAGAGTGCTTTTTTAAAAGACAGATTATAGCTTAGTGTTACAGCCTTGATGCAGAAATGATTGGTGAAGGTCTTTGGTCCGTGTTGTGCAGTGGAGTCAGACTAGATTATCATAATGGCCTTTACTGTCTGTAGTAATCTATGCGTATAAGATTTCATCACAGCTAAGGGCAGATGTGGGTGGCATAAGCAACTAACCCCTGCTTTGTGTCAGAGACTTTTCTCTGCATTCTCCCTTAACCTCCCATGGGAGCAGTGGGAATGTTCTTCACATTATAGATTTAAGTACAAATAAAGTGATTAAAAGAAAAAAAAAACAACCCACCACCTTTTCATAAATGTCTTGGAACATTTCATAAGTGAAGTTAAAAATATAAAAAACAAAATGGTTTAAACTAGTTAGACAGCAGTACTGACTGCACAGAAATTAAACACGCTGTCCTCAGGGAGGTTTCGGTATGTTCCTCGATCCCACTTCGACTACAACTTTCTATAATTCATCTGAGGAGCAATCTTTTAAGTCATCTAAGGTAAGGAAAGAATCTTAAAGAACTCACTTACTACACTCCTCAGCCCAAAGGAAGAATCACCATGAACCATCCCTGACTAAAAACCTGACTTCAGTGCTTTACGAAGGGAGATTCCAACTTATTGCAATGTTCAAAACCTGTAAGAAGTTATTTTTTCTAACACATATGGCCTTTATAGAAGACTTTATTACTATTATGTCATTAGTATCTGATTAAGAAAGTTATGCTTCCAATACTAATTACACTAAATCCATATAAAATAGCAATGAAACCAAAATAAGGGCATAGAATCATAGAATCATGGAATGGTTTGGATTGGAAGGGACCTCAAAGATCACCTAGTTCCAACACCCTGCCATGGGCAGGGACACCCTACACTAGACTATACATACCTGTGCCATACATAGACACAATGAACATAGGTGCAGAGAAGTATCATGAAGGATCTTCTGTGGACATTTGTGATGGTTGACCCCATGGCCATCCAATGATGTAATGTATGAAATTCAGATTCCGATTTCTCTGTACTTTTTAGTAGATAGGAAAATTCTTAGGGTTCACTTTTCTGTTGCACATCTCATAGATGTAATACACTGAAATGGAAAAAAAAAGCATAACCTAGATTTTTGAGGTGCAGCTGAATGAGGTTGCCCCAATGCAGAAGGGCTCTGCTTAATGACTGCCAAGTTTTCATGAGAATAAACCTTATTTTTCCCCATTCTCTGCAACCTACAGGGTCTCGACTTGAAGCTACTGGAGTGAAACTCTTGTGTACAAAAGGACGAGGTCTGGTAGTGAAGCTGAGCAGAGAGTCTACTGTGAAGGCAGGCTGAGAAATATATCTGGCTTTGGGATTAATTTGTCCAGTGTTTTTAAGGCTTTCCAAAGACAAATGGTTGGTCTTTCTGAGTGGGAGGATAGGATCCTATTGAACAGTGTAGATAGAAGATGATCTGTGTCCATTGACTAGAAAAAGGGTTAGAAACCAAACCAACTGCTTTTGGAAAGAAAGATATACGTGCTTTCTATCACGCATTTCTTGTGACCTTTTATGTCAAACATACAACTGCAGGAGGCTGCTAAGAGCTAGTTTCACTTAAGCCTTCACAGTCATTCACCAAGATGACAGCTCAAAGGGAAAAAAAAGGTATATTGGCAGATAAACAAGCAGTGACTTCTGTACAACAAAATGGCACTAAATGCTTCTATTAAGGACAGAGGAATGCAAACATATACAAAGAGGAGAAATCCGAACTTCTGTAGCACTGGTGTTCTGAAAAGAGAGAAAAGGACAGTGAATAAAGAGCATCTTTTCTCCACCTCAGAAACCACCATAAAGAAACAAGAGACTGCAGCAGCTGTTACAAGGGGACTGCTGCTGGACACAAGCAGGAGGGATGAAAGGGAGCAGTGGTTTGATCACAAGATACTTGGGGAATAGTCTTTCATATGTTTTCTCATCATCCTTTCACCTCCCCTGTAATTTTCTCATCTGGTTTGTTCAGCCTGGAGAAGAGGAAACTGAGGGGAGACCTTATCGTGGCCTACAGCTTCCTCATGAGGGGAAGCGAAGGGGCAGGCGCTGATCTCCTCCCTCTGGTGACCAGCGACAGAACCCAAGGGAACGACATGGAGCTGCCACAAGGGAGGGTTGGGTTGAAGGTCAGGAAAAGGTTCTTCACCCAGAGGGTGGTTGGGCCCTGGAACAGGCTCCCCAGGGCAGTGGTCACAGCACTGAGCTTGGCTGAGTTCAAGCAGCATCTGGATGATGCTCTCAGTCATCTGCTGTGATTGGGCTGGTCCTGTGTGGAGCCAGGAGTTGGACTTGATGATCCTTATCAGTCCCTTCCACCTCAGGATATTCTATGACTCTACTAGGAAGTATCTGCTTTCTTTTTTAGGTCTTACACTGATTATGTGAAGGGGCAATTTCTTTCTGCAAGGTCAGACTTCTCTCACCGCTAAACAGACAAGGTTTAGACTCCTTACAACAGCCATAAGCCCATTAAACCAGAATCTCATCCATACTACTGTCACTCTGGGAAATGCGTTCTGATACCCAAGGCTGGGAAAATTATTCAAATGGTTT
Organism: Psophia crepitans; assembly: GCA_013399095.1. Lineage (NCBI taxonomy): Eukaryota > Metazoa > Chordata > Aves > Gruiformes > Psophiidae > Psophia > Psophia crepitans. The sequence continues at coordinate 345,948 of VWZZ01003898.1, forward strand.
TAAGCACATTGGAGATTAAAAGTGGAAGGTTTTACACAGCAAGGCGGGAAATCTGATGATCTCTTTCACTAAAGGGCCTGAAATCAGATAATGGATTATATGTTTTTGTGAACCATATGGGAAAAGAGATGGGACTGGTCAGCAAGAGATTGAGTGTCTAACCTACCCAGCATGATTAGTGACATCCTCTCAGTACTTAAAAGCACTAGGTAAAAATCTGTGTGATGCTTTTAACATTTCCGAAAGACGAAAATCTGAGAAAAGCCAGAGTGTAATTCAAAATTAAACTATCATCTTACGGATTTTCATTACTATCTCATTCCTTTCATCCCACAGCTCTAGCAATGAGCAGCAATGAGATTATTTGGTTCAAATCCCACCTGAAATCTTCAAATAATTCATAATATTTGATCTTTTGGGGAAGGTCAGGAAGATAGGAAGCAATTTGCCTTCTGCAGTTCCAGTAATTTTTAATGTCACCTTTAAAACCTAAGCTGTGTGAGATGATACAGTTGGATCACTTGCCTTCAGGAGATAGAAGATATTAAGGGCACCTTAGTTTAAACAGCACTTCACTGTATGGTCAAGCATAAAAAGGCCCTGAAAGCACCCCTGGGAAGGTTAATACTGCTTATGTTATGTCCTAATGGAATCAAGTGAAGCTTTCAGGCCTCTCTGAAGGATGTTGGCCTTGCTTTCAAAGAATTTAGGGACTGTAATTTGTGATTATTTCCACCAACTTGGTAACATACTTATCCAAACTCGAAGAAATTGCACTTTTGTATTGATTGTGACTTTCTTTTTCATTGAAGTCGGATTGACTTTAGTGGTAAAAAAAACATCGTGATGGAAGTGGTTAATTCAATCTTTAAGGTGCAGTGCAGCATTCAGGGAAAGCTTTTAGTCCTTAGGTAACTTGGCAAATTTAATTTAGGATTTCTGGTTCAGGGACATGTTTTTGTGATTCCTGCTATTCATTTTGTATTGTGCTTGCTGCTCCCTGGTATTCTGTGTGGAAGCGGAGAGTTAAAAGTTTGTGTTATTTGTGATTCTGTTATTTGTGTGATTCTGTGATTCTGTTATTTTACCTCCAGATTTTGTAAATTGGAGGGAGGGAGTGAAGGAGGGGAAGGCAGACAGACAAAGAAAAAGAGAGACCAACAAGGGGAACACTCCCACCAGCTCAGTACACTGAACAATCAAAACAAGGATGCTTGTTTTGGTGACTATGGAAGACCTGAGGCCTGATCCTTTGCCTGTTAAGATTGGTAAAAATTTAAGTGAAGTCTGCTGAAGACAGAAATAGAGGGAGAGATTTCTGTGGCACGCTGAACTGAATGGCTGGTGTCACAAAGGGATCTGCCATCAGCTCCAGTGCTGGGAGCTAGGTACCCTTCTGTCCCAACACACTTTTTACTGGGAAGCTACAAACCACGACACTGGGTAAAATTTGGTCTTCCAGTTTCCTTTTTCTTTAACAGTTCTAATACCACCCAATAGAACCCTTCTCTGCATATATGTGTGTAAGACACATGTACTTTATAAGACATTTTGCCTCACATTGGTGTGTCATATGCATAGTCAGTAACACACTGAATAACCCCAGGGGAATCAGGAAAGCAAGTACCATCTCTCTTTAAAGGGCAACAGAACCTGAGAAGCAGTTAAACGCCAGGTGATCCACAAATCCAGAAACTGGAATTCTCATTTTACCTGTTCTGAAACAAAACCATGTGGGACAAAACACTCATCCCATACGCCCTCCCTACTCCCCCCAAAAAATATAAAAAATTCAACTAACACAAAAGCAATTTAAGAAAAACATCAAAATTGTCTTATTTTTGACCAGCTCTCACTGCCATTTGCATTCATTGACACACCACCCACAAAAACTGACTGACCAGTCCCAGGAACTACCAGAAATAATAATGACTGGTTTTCTAATTTTCAGGGAACTGCTAGAGAGAGTCCAGCGCAGAGCCACTAAGATGATCAAGGGAGTGGAACATCTCCCTTATGAGGAAAGGCTGAGGGAGCTGGGTCTCTTTAGCTTGGAGAAGAGGAGGCTGAGGGGTGACCTTATCAATGTTTATAAATATGTTAAGGGTGAGTGTCAGGAAGATGGAGCCAGGCTCTTCTCAATGTCATTAAGCAGTAGGACAAGGGGCAACAGGTCCAAGCTGGAGCGTAGGAGGTTCCGGGTTAATATAAGGAAAAACTTTTTCACTGTGAGGGTGACAGAGCACTGGAACAGGCTGCCCAGAGAGGTTGTGGAGTCTCCTTCTCTGGAGACATTCAAAACCTGACTGGACACTTTCCTCAGTGATGTGCTCTAGGTGGTCCTGCCTTGGCAGGGGGGGTTGGACTAGATGATCTTTCAAGGTCCCTTCCAATCTCTAAGATTCTGTGATTCTGCAAAGCTATTCCTCTCCAGGTGAAGGTATTCTTGTTGCTAAATACCGGATTTCTGTTATGTGTTCTTCCAAGTAGAATTTCTCTGCCCAGACTATGTGTATGTCATGAATGTTTATATCTTACTACTAGCTACGTCTATCAGGTAGCATTAGCTTAGCATTACCCTCTGATAGAACAGTGCACTGGACTCAGAAATTCAGATTTTACCTACTGACAAGGACATGCACTCGCAAATTGATCCATGGCATTGGCCTTTGCAACACAACACAAATCGAGACAAACTCCTGCCTCTCTGCATCGAGTTCCAGTATTTGAAGCCTGAGCCTCTTCTTTCTGCAGTCAGTGTGAAAGCTACTATGAGCTTCACTGCAGCAAGGCCCAACTCGTGCTGATATATTCTATATATCTGTGCATTACTGATGTATGGAACATTTCCCACAGGTTTCAGAGAGGATCTAGAACATAGATTCTCTACTGTTGCCTTGATGCAATTTATCAACAAATCTACTGAGGTCAATACATTTTCCTCTTTATTATAAAATTCCTTGTGAAACCGATATAAATCTTCAAAATACTTGTTTTTCATGCTCTTCTAGCTTCAAGCTTATGATAAAATAAACTGCAGTTTGCCAAATAATGTCTGAATCCTTTACAGCATGAGATTTTGTTGTTTTGCTACTAACACAAGAGCTGAAGTGTCTAAAACTTAAAGCAACTCAATCGGTGTAACATCTGAGCTAAGCAGGCTTGAGGCTTGAATGCAGTTTGGTGAGCTGGACCCCCTGGACTCACAGCTCTCCTGTATGGTCATCGACTGACCAAGATCCTGCAAACACTGGGAGTATTGGCGGATTCACTGAAATAACTGTCTTGTGGCAGGGTGTGTAGGGCCACTTGCAGCTGTAAAGGCAGAAACATGTAATAATTACTCTGTTCCTCAGTTCACTCAGCTGGAAAACAGGGGCCATGAAGTTTGCCTGCTTCTTAAGGGGCTGTGAGGCTTAATTAATTAGAGTCTGCAAAGTGTTTGGGGATTTTTGCTTGAGGGCATTTTGCATACAAAATGTTTTTCCTTTTAGTCTTGTGAAATTATTAATTGTGCTATAAAAGCATCAGATGTCATAAATAGGATTTGAACTCCACTGCAAAGTCAACTAGATAGCGCACACAACCAAAGCCAATCCACGGCCCAGTAATTTCACAGCAATATAAAGGAAATGTGCGGCTTTGGGGAAAAGAAAAGCACTCACAGAATCATGCATTTCCAGGGAGCTACAGCAGAGCTAACTAGTTCTAAGCTAGTTCAGTTGCTTTGGATACGTAGTTTTAAATAAATTCAGAGGTGGTATTTTCACCTTTCCAGACCTTCTGCATTGAAATCCTTCCATTATTAGATATCTCTGGCTTTGTTCCAAGCTACTGCATGCTTCTTTTCACTTCAGACTTCTTCAGGAATGAGTTATCTGTATCATCTTTACAAGCAAATCTACGAACATCTTTATTGTCTCGGTCATTTTGTTAAACTTGAGCTTTTGATATTGAGATTAAGTTTTCATTCAGTAGTCTCCTGGCAGGGAAACCAACCCTACAATACTTCCAGAACAACATCTTAAATCCTTGTTTATAAATTTGGCATTCATTTCTCATCCTGACACAGGGCTAAACACTACCAACCTCCTACTTTGTTAATTAATTGCTCTGAAGTCCTGAAGCAAACGAGCATCACTCAGATATTAATTTTCTTATCACTATAACTAAGATTTATCGTCCAAATGCCTGGGTTTTGGCTCAGTTTTATTACTAGCTTATTAATATAATACTGCGTCACTGTGATTAGACAAAATGAAGATTTTAATTTTCATGATTAGCAAACAGAAGGCTCTTGATTTGCATTTCTTTTATCACCTTTATATAATTTTATTCTCTGCTATTAGAGCTGAATATTTCTGACTAATTTTTTTCTATTTGTCATTCGAGAGCATTAGCATTTCACCATAGCTGAAGCAACAGGAAATAAACTTCCATTTCAAAATCAGAGCAGAGGAAACAGTATAAAATGTTTTAAGGATTATTTTTCTTAGGATTGGAGACTGGCTTCCCATTATGTTTTGCCTGTCTTTTTCAAATTGCATCATTTGACTGTTGCAGAATAAAACCCAAGGGCATGGAAGATAACATTGACAACTAGTTTTCAATTTATGGTCTATAACATTTTGAAAGACCAACTGAAACTTGTTTTCTGCAGATTTAGATTTACCATTCATGTGTCTGTGCCACTGTTACACATTTTAGTGGATAATTAGGAACTCCGGGAAGACTGTGCATCGATGATGTGAACAATGATGTGAACAGACTAGGTGCAACATGTTAAAAAGTCCAGCTGTAAAACTGCAGCTCAGTAAAATGAATCAGAGCTTTATCTTTTCATTTCACACTACCAAGATTTTGGATCTTGGAAGTATTTATTCTTAAAAAAGCAAACAAACATATTAAAGGAGATCACAGAACTGAGAAATTAAGTCTTTTGCAGTCTGCCTGCTGCTTAGTAAGCTATGGTTGAGTTGATAGCTTCAAATTATTCTCCCTGAGAATGACAGGGAAGAATCCTTAGTGATGTTCCATCACTTCACCACCAGAGCTGCATATTCTTTGTCAAAAATATCATGTATATCTTATACCTGATGAGAAAATAGACTGCCTGCAACTAAAGCACAGCTTTTTCAGCCTGATTTGGGAATATGACAATTAAGCAGGTGGTAAGTGCCAAATACCCTTTATTTTTCGTGTAAGAGATTTAGAAAACCAAGCCGTAGAGAGAGGATTGTCATGGAGGAGACTGTATGCTTTTTATCTTCCACACATTAGGATGAAAACATCAGGTTATGTTAAGTGGAGAGCCAGGAGATATCCAAGCTTGTATGCACAGACATTTCCAGGAAACTTGAGAGTTGAAAGTGCCACAATATTATTTCTCAGCAGCAGCACATAACAATGCCCTGGGATCCTGCAACTTCAGGTAGGTTTCTCTCCCTGCCAAAACAAACAAACAAACAAGCAAACAAACAAAAGACAAGCCAACCAAACAAGATGCTCAAGTGCACCCTCAGCAAGTTTGCAAACGACACCAAGCTGTGTGGAGCGGTTGACATGCTGGAGAGAAGCGATGCCATCCAGAGGGACCTTGACAACCTTGAAGGGTGGGTCCATGTGAACTGCATGAAGTTCAACAAGACCAAGTGCAAGGTCCTACACGTAAGTCGGCGCAATCTCAAGCACAGCTAAAGACTGGGTGGAGAATGGATTGAGGGCAGCCCCAAGGAGGACTTGGGGGTGCTGGTTGATGAAAAGCTCAACATGAGCCAGCAGTGTGCACTGGCAGCCCAGAAAGCCAACTGTGTCCTGGGCTGCATCAGAAATAGTGTGGCCAACAGGGAGAGGGAGGGGATTCTGCCCCTCTGCTCTGCTCTTGTGAGACCCCACCTGGAGTACTGCATCCAGCTCTG
>VWZZ01003898.1:352058-379269 GCA_013399095.1 Psophia crepitans
GTTGGATGGGGCTTTGGGCAACCTGGTCTAGTGTAGGATGTCCCTGCCCATGGCAGGGGGTTGGAACTAGATGATCCTTGTGGTCCCTTCCAACTCTAACCATTTGGTGATTCTATGATTCTACGAAACAAAAAACTCGACCAAAACCAGAAAAGCTGACAGCATGAGTAGGATATAACATCAAGTGAAACAATAAAGCGCAGCCTCTTCCAAAAACAAGCTCCTCTCCTTCCCACTAAAAAATTAACCTGCCTGTTTCTGAAGCCACTCTGCTTCTACTAGACTCTCAAAAACAGCCAAGATCTCTCTGAGGGGAAGGAAAGCCAGTAAAATGGCAAAATAAGAGATCAGTAAATTTTTTTGAGAACAAGGTTTGAGTTGGGTATAATACTGGACCTCAGATTTGCACCAGCTTCACACAGAGGTGAATCAGGTACAAAAGCATTAGACAGGTTAAGTGTGAATTCATGGGTATGTTTCCTACTTCAGGTATGGGAGCTAAGGGCTCAACTTTGCCAGATTTAACTCCTTTGTTTATCCAGATACTGCTAGTCTTGTGTATTCCAGCAGAGTCCTCACTGCCATGGCAAACTAGGTTATACCTCAGGGCAAGCTCTGAGCCACTGAGTAGACAAAATACCATTAAAATCAATGGACTTTCTTCTATTTACTAAATATTAATGTAACAAGAGATTATTCTTTACCCATTTAACACTAGAAAAATAAAAGTAACCACAGCATAAGGGAACTTTACTGGTTCAGGCCATGTTTAATCTAAAGCTAGAGCAGAATCCTAGAAAGCAAATTGATTGCTTCAAAGCAGTAAGAGCTAGTTTATTCAGGCAATCAGTCTTGCAATAAATGTGTTCGATTTTTAAGAGCTTGTAATTTAGCACTACCAGGGCCAGAGAAACAAATATCTCTGATTTCTGTGAGATGTTCCAGAGTGTTTAACAGACAGACCATCCACTAATGCTTCACAAATGTTAACAAATGAAATACTGTTTCACATGCAAGATGCCTTGAGAAGAGATGCTAAAAATGTGAATTGTGGATCCCAGACCATAGCCAGACACCAGCAGAAGGGAAATTACTGTCACTCTGTGGGGTAGCCAAGTTGTCGTTAAGGCACCGAGCATCAAAGCTCTAGTGAAGAGGGTGGAGCGTGTGTGATAGCTACTGAGGAGAGGGACTCTGCCCCTTGTTTGGGGAGGAAGATGTCAAAGGGCCTGATATAAAGGCCCTTGATGTAGGGGCCCTTGTTGATATATAAGGTCTGATGAGATTAACTGATAAAGCAGTATACACCCTAAGCGGAATGCAAGCAAACTCAAGCACAGACAACATTGATGGAGATGACGGACAGAGGTTGAAGGGCTGGTCCCCTAACCTCTATGCCAGGCACAGAGTAACTCCTCTAATGAGCCAAAAAAGAGGGCACTTCATGCATGCCTCTGCATTTGGATTTTGAACCTTCGGTTCTCCTGCACATCTTTTAGAGTCCAGCTGCCTTCCTAAAAAGCTTCAAAAATTAGGATGCAATTTCCACCCATCCAAATAAATAACTGCATGCCATGATTTTTAAACTAATAGCACAATTGTTATTAATTGTAAGAGAGAATATGACATGACTCATTAATTTTGAGCTTGTGGAATCTGTGACATTATGAAAGCCACTGCATAAAACTCAAGAGATAGCTACAGTATTTGGCTGGTAAATTGTACATAAAAATACATTTTGAAGTAAGATTTTGCAAGAAGCATTAATGTTATTCAATTAAACTTTGAAGAAAAAAAAACATCCTACATATTTATCTAACCTTGTATCATTGCCCATAAAATTCAAGTATGGTTTCAATCTATGCAGTATGGAAATCTAGATAATATTATTTCCTTTCAAATAGGCCAGATCTGAGCATCTGGACAGCCAATTTATTTCTATGATCATACAATTATAGAATCATAGAAAGGTTTGGCTTGGAAGGGACCATCAAGATCATCTGGTCCCAATCCCCCTGGCACAGGCAGGGATGCCACCCACTAGATCACGTTTGCCAGGGTCCCATCCAACCTGGCCTTGAACACTGCCAGGGCTGGGGCCTCCACAGCTTCTCTGGGCAACTTGTTCCACTGTCTCACCACCTTCACAGGGGAGAATTTCTTCCTAATATCTAACTTAAATCTACCCTTCTTTAGCTTAAACCCGTTATCCCTTGTCCTATCACTCCCTGCCCTTGTAAACAGCCCCTCTCCAGCTTTCCTGTAGACCCCTTCAGATACCGGATCTCTCCCCAGAGCCTTCTTTTCTCCAGGCTGAACAAGCCCAGCTCCCTCAGCCTGTCCTCACAGGAGAGGTGCGACAGCCCTCTAATCAACTTTGTGGCCTCCTCTGTGTTCGCTCCAGCAGCTCTGTGTCTCTCCTGTACTGGGGACCCCAGAGCTGGACGCAGTACTCCTGGTGGGGTCTCACCAGAGTGGAGCAGAGGGGCAGAATCCCCTCCCTCTCCCTGCTGGCCACACTATTTCTGATGCAGCCCAGGACACGGTTGGCTTTCTGGGCTGCCAGCGCACACTGCCGGCTCATGTTGAGTTTTTCATCAACCAGCATCCCCAAGGTCTTCTCCTTGGGGCTGCTCTCAATCCATTCTCCACCCAGCCTGTAGTTGTGCTTGGGATTGTCCTGACCCACATGCAGGACCTTGCACTTGGCCTTGTTGAACTTCATGCAGTTCACACAGGCCAACCTCTCCAGCCTGTCAAGGTCCCTCTGGATGGCATCTCTTCCCTCCAGCGTGTCGACCGCACCACACAGCTTGGTGTCGTTAGCAAATGATGTTCTGTGAGGTAAAGCAAGAAATTTTCAGGATGTTTTATAGTCATAATATGTTGGCCCAGGTATTTTTAATGAGGCATTTCTTCTTTTGCATATTTTTCGCTGCAGATGTGATGGCTCTTAGGTTGATTGCATGAATCCTGTAGCATGCACCGTTGCACTGAGACGGAGTTCAACATCATGAACTTTTTGGGAAATCTATGCTAAAATGATTAATAACATATTTAAAGCAAAATTTGGTATAGTGAGGGTTTGTTGTTTTTGTCAAATAACACTCTCTCACATCAAGTTGAAAATCAGACCCTTCTGTGACAGAACCGGTAAAATAATTTTAGAAGCAATGCCAAACTTATTTTGCACTGTTACACACTACTATTCTTTCCTAATGACCTCCAGGTACCGGAGTGGATGTCACCGGATGTGCTTCAGTTCTGAGGCTGGGTGAACAAATGGCAGCCCTTGGTTCAACTCCATTCTCTGCCTGTTATAGAGAAAAGTTGGCTAGATATTTCCCAGATGAATGCCCTAATCCCTGGGCTGCGGATTCACTCCCATTTTGTTTCTCCCTAGCCAACTTAATTACTGATTATTGAAAGAATGGCATTATTTTATGCTAACCAGGGCATGAGAGAGCCCTGCCCCAGAAGAAGTGGTAGCCTTCTGACTGAACCATTCCCAATGGGGCTGTGGGTTTGCTTCCCCCAGGCAGGGGAGGAAATTGAGCAAAGGCTTCATTTCAGCCAAAATTATTCAGAGAATTCCACCCACATTTGCAAATATAGGATTCAACAAAATCATTTCAATCCTTTCTGCTCCATTACAGCAAGGTGCTGTGAGAACATCTTTTCAAACTCTCCGTCATCCCACACCACATGCAAGGTGTTGAGTAATGCCGCTCCAGATGAGTGTCATGCAGGCAGAACACCTTTCTTTCCACACTGATGTTGCCTCTGGCAATAAGATATCACTCAAATTGTATGATGGCTGGCTGCATAGGCTATTTTTAATAGCCTAGAGGTTTTGGCTCAGAAATAATTTCCAACCAGTGATGTATCCACAGTAAACATCAAGAGGTGAATAACAAATTGGTTAATTTTAGCTAGCATTAAAGTAAAACAGATAACCTTCTATTTCTTTATTTTCATGAAACACAAGCGTAACAGAAATACATAATTAAATTCAGTCAGTATTTTGACAAATTTGTCAGTTTTAAAGTTAGTGTATTAAATAAACAATTAGTTACATCTTCATAGAATATTGTAAACCCTTAAATCCCCAAATTGCGGTATTTAGCTGTTTTCATAGTAGTGTTTGCTTGAGGCAAGCAGTCCTGCTAGGAAGTTTCTGGAGCCACGTCTGACGTGTTAATGTGAATAAGATGTTAGAAAGGTGACTTTATCTTGGAAAATGTTTACCTGATAGATTCAGTATCACATTCATGTTCACATTTTGTTTTTCACAGAAAACTCTCAGAAAACTTGTCAACGTTAATACAAAATATTCCTCCATCTGTCATAATAAAGCTAATTATACCATGCTAAGCCCGTGTAATTACTTCTAGCTGGTATATGGGGCAGTGTATACATATTACAGTAATGAAAAATGGCTTTCACAAAAACATTGCTGTTAGAAGCGCGACTGGGAGATTCAGGTTGTAGTAGTTAATAGGTGGGCATGCTGTTACACAGCAGTGCATGCAGAATATCTCCACCCACAACAACTGAGAAATTTAGCTGGAAAACTACTTATACCATAAAACTGATTAGGTTGTTCAGGTAAATAACAGTGCTCTCCAACACTGTAATGGTACAGCTGGTACTGCCAGGATTTACAGACCCCTCTCACCTGAATGCTACTTTAATCTTGCTTTCAACAGATAAAATAATGCAGAGAATTACAGCCACCAGAAATCAGTAAACCAACAGCTAAGATTAAAATTAATACCATATCCATCTTTCTGTATTCAGCAAATACACTTTCGGAAAAAAAATCTTCTTTTATCCCTCAGGATCTCTACCAGCACAGAGAGCCATAAAAAAATTACTGTTCAGATCTATTCAGGGTTTGTTCCTCAAGTCCAGTTTGACCGTTTCTCTACAGATGGTATGCAGTTGATAATCACTCTGTGAAAGTCTGATTTGATTGCAGTGAGTGGTAGCACTCATCCTGACTTTTAACTGTGCTATGTAAGGTCCCTCCCTCACATAAGCAAAGGGAAGGGAAGGCTTTCAAAAACATTAAACCGTCTATAACAAGTAATCCCCTCTGTCAAAGCAGGCTTGCTCAGGTTGCACACTGAATATTTGAAAACAAGGAAGTTGCAGTGATCCCTGTAGCATTAATTCTTTTCTGTTTTGTGCCTACATAATGTCCCAGATGGGATCAGGGCTGCTTGGAGAAAATACATGATCATGCGACCCCATCCAATGCCACTGTGTATCTATAGCTCAGGAAAAATTCAAGTGGCATGAGCAACTTCTGTGCTTGCTGTTTTATTATCATTTCCTAGACTTTCTTTTAAAGAAGACATTTTAAAAAAAGCTTTTTCAGTCCTTTTTTTTTTTTTTTGGCTCAGAAAATGTCAGCAGAGACAGCTGTCATTTCAGCCAGAGAACCAACTGCATTAGCTGCAAGGCTGCCAAAGGGAGGGCAGAACTGGCCTCAGGGTAAAGAGAGACTTTACTCATTGCCCTGTTTCAGGTCTGCATGAAATTTTGGGAAGGCAATAAGTTGTTGGGCCTAGAGACTTTTAGAGTATTTTTTGCCCACAAAGGAGTCTCAGAGGGGTGTGAACCACTGAAGTACGCACTTCAAATAACGTTTAATATTGTAACAAAAGTTGAACATATTCTAGAAAATATTGAAGGCTCGTTATTAACATAGGAGGTACGAGTATTTTGCAAAGAAAAAGCTGAAAGAATACTGTATGGAAAAGTTCTGGCTAACCCAATATGGATTGGGAGAATCTTTAATAAAAGTGTACATGGCCATAGCAATATCCCTTCTGGATTATTATGTGGCAATCCTCAGAGTGAATGTCACGTTCTGGATATTGCCATATTCAAACCCAAAAACTGAGTCACCGCACAGAATACAAAGACGTTTTGAATCTTCTATATGCTCAGTAACCACTGCCTGTGTGGTAAAAAGAAAAAAACATCATAAAAGCAAGCCATGGCTTATCCCAGATCAAATCAAGTACATTTAAAATAAAGCTCAGTGACACCATTCCTCAATCATAGTTAGCCAACACCTTAAAATTGCCTAAATGTGAAAATTGCCTATGAAATGTTGAAAAGCTGCACGTTATCCCGCTTTTCTTTTAACCTCTAATGGGCACTCATGCAATAAAAAGTAAAAATGCTCCCTGATCTTGTTCTTTTTATTCTTTCCAAATGAATGCTTTAAGGATTACATTATTTTGCCATATATTTAGATGTATTTATGCATTGCTCTCACAGCAAGATCTGGAGTTGACATAAATACAAGCTCCAAAAGAACTGCTTCTCTGTTTAGTATTTCAACTATTCATGAACACCTTTGGAGGATTTTGAATGAAAAATAGAAGCATCTAAGTGACATTTGCATTATGGTTAAGTTCTACAGCTTCTTTGCTGTAGGAGTAATAAAATAGAAAAAAAAAAGAGAGAAGTCTGATAAAGAAGAGCCTGTTGCAGCTTGTTGTTTATGAATGTTAACAAACACACTGTGTAAGAGATGAGAAACAGAGATTGCAAGAACTGTTCTACTCTCACTAAACTGGAAAAAAAAAAGCGCACACTTTCGCAGAAACACAGTCAATAGAGCAAGCAAATAGGATCTGCTTGAAACATTTCTGTGGACTTATTACACAAAAGTGGGACCTGTCAGCTTACTAGTCAGTTAGCCACTGCTTCCCTTCCCCTGTTAAGAAAAGGTAATACAAAAATGTGACATCTGAACATCTGGTTCTGATACAGTCCAAATCCACATAACCAATATGCGAGAAGTTTGACCATATGGGAGTAGCGTGAATAAGATGTGAGACCACTGCTCTTCATGAGGGTGCCATGACATTGGCATGTCCCAGTGGCTTCTTCAGGCTGTCAAAGGCATTGACATGTCCCAGTGCCTTCATCCAAGCATTCCTCTTTCCAGTTATGCAGCACTTGACGCTCCAATTACCTGTGTTATGAGGCTCCCACTCTATGAGTGGGTGGACTTCAATGTTGAGGAGAGAAAGTCGTGCATGTTCAGAAAGTTTCAGTATTCCAGATGAGCCCTTCCTGTGAGAAAGCGCGTACTATTTAAATATCAGACAGTAATAGTAGGGAGATGTTCCCATGTGCAAAAAGCCATGAGAAGTCAAGATCTATTTTAAAATAAAGAAATTATGGGTTGTCTTCACCAGGTAGACAAAGGCAAATTCTAACAGCTCCACTAAGCCCAAAATATGCGTAAGAAATTAAACCCATATTGTCTTGGAAAGTAGCTCGACACTGAAGATTTTGAAAAGGCTTCACCACTCAGACAATGCTGAATGGATCATGTTCAGAGAAAGAGTTAAGTTAATGCAAAACTAAATAAGGAAATGGAGCAAGTCTTGCTCTTCAGTTCAAATAAATTTAAATGGCAGCATATTTTCCAAGTTTTTACATTAAACAGTCAGGGCAGAATTTGCCCCTGGTGTTAAAGCTACCTGGATGTAAATAAGGGACAGTATAGTTCTGTACAATTTTTCTGCGCTTTAATTTTGAGGGGGAAAAAGCCCACTATGAATAGGGTTTCACAGTTAGTCTTTTCTGCCAACACAGCTGGTCAAAAATAGGTTAAACACATTACACAAATATTGTCAGACTAAGTCTCTTTCCAGGTTGCTGTTTAGCGATTCCTTGTACATCCTTCACCAGCCAGATGCTGATACACCCTCGTTTTATGGTTTTTCCAATGAGTCTAAATGTATAGTGAGTACAAGAAAAGGTTGTTCAAGCTGCCCTCTGAGGACAGCAGATTAGTGTCCTAATAATTCTCTCCAACAGTAAGTAGCTAAACATTACCCATTAACTTCAGGCTTTCTCTTTCTTGCCAGATTATTTCTGAAGTTCATATATTTCTCAGAGATCCAAATTAAGAATAACTGGTATATTTAGGCTGAGTACCAAACCCAAACCCAATTAGTTGTATAAACAGACTGGTTCAGCTTTATTGCCTGAAGTAGAGCAATGAAGAAATGAAATATATTTCCTGTCATAAAAAAGGATCTTTCAGATTATGATGCTGTTCTGTGAACAGACGATGAGGGAGTGAACAAGTCAGTACAATTATTTACATATCAGCATTTGGACTTTTAACTGCAGTATTAAAACATGAATACAGATATTTCATGCGAGGTGTTCATGACTCTGAATGCAAATTTAAGCCAATCACAGTATGTGGTTGTTAGATGATTTAGGAAAACCATTATGTTAGAGATTGATAGGGGATACAGCACATTCCTCCTCGTGAGCTGTAACACTTTCTGTGTGCTCACTACCTCCCAGGACTCACAAAATCCTCACACATCTGTTAATCCCTGACTGATTACTTTCTTGCAAGGGGAAATACATACTGCAAGGAGCTCTGGTGAGCCCTACAGCTCACCTGCCTGCTCCACGCATGCAGAATGAATCAGTAGATTTTTCAAAAACATGCAATGACTTCAGCACAAGAAAGCTAGGTCACAAACTGAAGTTATGAATATCCCACCCCAGAATCATTTTCACCACATCAAGGCAACTTGTTAAAGAGTCAATAATGAAAATAATACCTGATCAATATTCAATTTGAAAGTCTTGCTACTGTAATTTTTTAAATTTTCTTTGACACTCTCTTTGTGCTACATGCTGTGATGTTTTTTGGTTTGAAACCACCTTTTTCAGAAATAACAAAGGAAGAGATCAATCATCTTGAAAGTATCTTAAAACTATTCACTAGCAGCATAATAGACTTTTTTTTCCATGTGCTCAGGATCTGATTATATCCCCACCAGTTTACTGTTGCACTTTGGGTACACGTACATGACATGCTATGCTACAATGATTTTGAGGGCTGGTCTTTAACACTGAAGTGCTTGTTAGAATATATTGCTCAGAACTGTCTGAGATAATTTTGATGGCTATTTACAGCTGAGAGTCCAGCTGAAACAAATAAATACAAGATGCTTTAAATGTGTAGCTCCTAATTCAGTTCCACGACTGAGATGTTTCTGAAACATGTGTGCACACCCACTCACCCTTGAAGCAACGTTAATAAGCACCTCCATCCTAGCTGGCAGCAGCCAAACAGTCTCAATTGCAAACCACCCCCAATTACATTAACAGAAACATGAGTAATCCATACCAAGGAATGCATATGAGTCAGTAATGATGTGAAATTCTACAGTGGCTCCCTAAAATAGTGACCTTTAGTTCATGAACTAAATTTGCTATATGCATTACAATTTTGTTTTAAATTCACAGTCCCATGGGTATAATTCAACCTTGTCAACCAAGACAGTGCATGACTGGCTATCTCAGTGCTAGAAAGGCCAAAGCCAGCAGATCCCTATTTTTGACCAGAGGATTGGGTCTTATATAGCACTCAAAGTTTTTAACTACTTGGGAATCGCAGATTGCAACACACCAATATATAAACAGCTGAAAACACCACCTTCTCTTATGTAATTCTGATATGAATTGATTTTACTGTCTCCCAGGTAGGTCAGGATTACTGTCATATATAAACACCATTAACCATAGCCAAGACTGAAGAAAATGAGGTGAAAGTATCTAACAAACAACTTCATATTTTGAGAATACTCTTGAATCAATGTCTACAACATGCCCTGCTAGAGCTGGAATCACGTCATCCAATCGTTTACGTACCTTCATCAAATTCCATTTTAAAGTACCAAGGATTATTACTTTGCTACTGTGCTGCAAAGATTGAAAGAAACTTATATTTTTACTCATGGGAGCTTTGTATTTATTTGTTCTTGACATAACATGTGAAAATACATGCAGATCTATGCCATGTCTAGTATTGCACACTACAAGCACCTGATTTCTTCGCAGAATTAATTCCTCAGAGTATCACCTGGAATTCTGATTTTCTTTTCAGTATTCCAGTTCTCACAGTTGTCTATTTTTCTTCTGTAGTGTACTTCAACTCTCTACTTTTTGAAAAACCCTTCCATTTTTGTTACAAGAATATTTTGTTAGTGCACACATACCAGAGTTTCAGTGAAAATATCAAATAAGGTCTTTCAGACTTCATCATCCTTTCATGTTACTGTAATTTCCCTCTTTAGCCTATTCCTTGCTCAAGTCGATCTTTGCCCCATTCCTCAACTGTCCAAAATATCTAGTGAATTATTCTAAAACTGTTGCTCTGCCTGATTTTATGTAATCATGTAAAAAAGTAATTAATAGAAATTTTTTAACATCTGCAGAAGAATAGGAATTAGGACAAATTGTAAGCAGTACTGAGACTGGAGAAATACAATGACCAAGAACTCGTATTCAGTTCGCATGCAAACATCCTGTGAATGAACAGATTTGCAATACTGAGAGTGGAGTTGCTCTGAAACATTGAATGTTGAAATATGGCTGTGAAAGCTGTTGAGGACTTCAGTCAATCCCTACCAATTCACAGTCATTCCATGTGCCTACACACAGACACTCCCATACACAAACAAAACGATGAAAACCTTGGGCCCCTGGAGAAAAAAAAACAAACAGAACTATGAATAGTGGTTGTGGGTAGCACTGAGATTTATGGGATCACTCAGGCTGTTTTCCATAAAATACGCTCGTTCACTCACACTGCATGTAAACCACAAATCACTGCTCCACACTGATAGACTTCCTTCCGAAATGAGCTTGAGACAGTGACTATCTTAGAAGCACACCCTGGCTAGTCCACAACCGTTCATCCTTCAAAGCTGCCAGGCTTCATCCAGCTGTGCTGAACTGTCACGAGTAAGCAGAGAAAGCAGCAGCTTTGATGATGCAGAAGTTGCTGCAAAATGACTGAGATTCCAAGCCATGTAAACTCATATATAGAGTACCTTCAAAACCAGCCTGCCGTATTAAGAGATGTCTTACTGGACTATTTCTGAAATAAGTCACAATTTTCATATTGCAGCTTCAGTTCCAGCATCTGAAGTTCTGTCTCTGAAAATATTCTGAATTGAAGGCAAAGCTGGCAAAGTAAATACTACTAAACTCATCTCAATCTTTTCTGTTCTGTGGATGGAAAATGAAAATATCTCTCTCTTGAAAAATCTGAAAAAGTCAGTTCGTTTTGCCAAGCAATGATTCTATTAAATTCCTTTATAGATATTGTACATTTGTACCTTTTTTTACTAGTAATACCATTTCTCTCAATAAAAAGATCATTACTTTATTATTGCAGTGCCTAGCATATGACTGGAGGAACAATTTTTATTAAGAGGATTTTGAACAGCTGACTCAATTGGCGTATTTTCTTAATGAAATTAAAATGCCAGTCATTTCATCCCAGGCCAACAAGTAATTCTGTTAATTGAAATGAGAGGTTTCATTTTATTTTTTCATTAAGGGTCCTTAATTTTTTAATTAAAACTTAGGTCAACTTTGATACAACAATGCCTTATCTGTATGAAAATTCACATCAAGTTTTAATAGTACCAATATGAAACATGAAGGATTTTGATACTTTTAAGTACCTAGCTCCCACCACTTCTTTTTTTTTCCTAAGAATATTAAATTATGTCGGATAAGAGTCTACAAATGGTTTGGGTACAAGTGGCATTGAATTTTGGAGCAAACTGACAATAAATTGAAAGAAAATTAAAAAAAAGTGCCTACTTCTAGCCTAGAAGTGTTGTTTGGCAGAAGACATTGTGGCAATAGAGAGAAAAAGTACAAGTTTTTCCTTGAAAACTATAGTTTATGGCTTGGATCCCACAAAGTTTAATTGCAACTAATTGTATACTTTTTTATTTGAGTTACTTAAACTCTATTAAGGACCAGGACTACAAGGCTTTTCCAAATATACAAGTACTCATAGGTATCTTGCTCAGTGCAGGTAGATACTTAAATTCTTTTCCTTTCAGTGTATTCATGCATCTGAACTAGCCAGGCACTTACCCCGTGCCTGAATGCCTTTGGCAGTCTCAGCCAGAACTCTTCCAGAATGAAGAATCAGGTTTATGACAGGAGGCAGTAGGTGAAGCAGTTACTGAGATGTAGGACTGAGAAAAAGTGTAGGCTCGAACAACATTATGAAAATGAAAATCTGATTTTAGAGGAATCTTGAGTATCCAAAACCACTTGAACTTGCACCAAATGTCTCACTTGTTGTCCATTACATTCTAAGTAGGACTAAGCACCTGCTCTTCTTATTGTTTGCAGTGTGAGCTGTACGTGTCCTGCACTTTTCAGTATCAAACGCTGAATGCACTATACTGGTTATCAGATGCTTAAAATTAGCACAGTTTCTTTGGGTTAGGAGTCAGCCAAGCTAGCATCGTATTGGTACTAAGGACAGGACAGTGTGGGAAAATGTAGTTACTCGGGGAAAAAAAAAATAAATTCTTCAGATACTGAATATGTCCAAACAACATGGAGGTCAGTCTTTTTGCTTATATTCAGAAGTTTTGCTTCCAGAATTCAGTGTTCATCAGAAAGCTTTCATTGGGAAATAAATGTTTTCCCTGTTTTGACTCCCTTCTTCAGGACAACATCATGGAGTTTCCCAAGTTAAAACCAGAGAATGCCTTTCTGGTCACCCTGTTTTCATCAGAAACAGAGGAAGGGGGCGGGAGGTGTTGCCTATTTCTGGGTTCCCTCCTGTCTAAGCATGGAGAAATTCTAGCTTGCTCATAGTGTTGGAGGTTCCCCCAGTCTTCATTCTGGTCTGCACTGAGTTCCTCAGGAGTGGAAAAGGAAGGAAAAGTGGTGTCACATCCTCATTGCGCTTCATACAGATGAAGCCAGCTAGCCAGCTCTACTCCGGTCTAGAGTAGCCTCTGGTCAAAAAAAGACAGTTGTCTGTAAATGCAATCTCTCCTCCTGACACAAGTTTACATGCACCACTTGAAATGAGAGTGTGATGCATTATGACACACTACTTGATCACACAATTTATACACAGCACTGACTACGTCAACCATGTTTTAATGGAGGGGGACAAAGAGCTCAAAGTAATTTACAGCTCCGTGAAAATCAAGGGCCAGATGGGAGACAGGGCCTGTAGGAAGAATCAGGGCTCTGTAAGAGGAACTGTAAGGGTATTTCTACCTTTTGTGATGGTAGAAAAAAGGGGAAGAAGGGAGATTGAATTCAACTTTTCTTTGATCAGATTTATATCATTCTTCCTTCTTTTGTTTTTCTATTGCACCCCTCCCTTCACAAGTCTTCTACATGTCATGAACCAAGATATTCACCAGAATAGGTCTTGTTGGGAGAGCAGGAAAAATAATGCCTGGCAAAACAGCTGTCAAGTCACGAAGGATTTGACCAAGCAAAGGGCTAGAGTCTTGCAATATGAACAATATAAGCACAAGAGAGGTCAAAATGGCCTGATAACCTTCATTTCTCTCACTTTTAAAAAGGCCTGTAAACTGTGTGAAGGTTTTGTTACCAAAGGTCGATGCAATGCCCTGTGAATACTCATGTGAATCCTGCGCAGAAAAAGCACAGTGAGGTTGAAGCAAACTTGAACTGACCTGAACTCAGGAGCTGTCACTGCTAAAACAGGCCAGAACACATAAAATTTTTAATTGACTCCCAATGGCTTATTGAAAGTACCATCTCTCTGACCCAACAACATTGTGGTTCAAAAGGTAATCCTGTATAGTCTGCTGCAGCTCTTGGGACCATCTCAAATAAATGTGGAAATTCATCCTGTGATACAGACCTGTCTCTTCAGAAAATGATTTTTCCAAAATAATTCTTTGTCAAAATGTTGCATTTAGTGAGTCTACTGAGTTGAAGACGTTATTAAAATCACAAGTTAAAAACAAAAAAAGGTGGATGGAATACAGGAGTATACCGGTAGTAAAGTAAAAGAAACTTTAGGTGCGTATTCTCAGCTGTGGTCATCAGGGTAATTATATTGATTTACTGGCATCTCATTCTATGTGAAGTCCTTTACAAACACAGTGGAGGAAGGCCTCCTTTCCCAGAGCAGTCAGTCATTTCAAATGGCAAAAAATGGCAAAGATGAGGAGGGTAGAATGTCCCTCTTTTATAGCAACAGAGAAGTTTTCTAGCAGATAGGATCAAAAGGACGTGCAACAAAGCTAGAATCTGAATCCTGATCTCAGGGATCCTTCCAGCAAGCAAAGACAGTATGAGCCAGGGTGAAAAACTGCCTTTTTCATTCTAGAAGTTGTAAGAAAAGAATAAAAGCACTCAAAGTCTAAAAAAATCCCTTTGACCTGCTATGAAAAAGGAAGGAAGAAATTCATTATACCTCCAAAGGTATTACCTATCAACAAAAATATGTGCAAAAAAGTTAAGTGTCACACTTAGCAGAATAAAACAAGGTCATGGAGCTAAATGTAAAGGCAGGCCAGGCAATTGGAAAACAGTATAAATGGCAATAACTTAGCTAGTGACCTCTATAAATATCTTTGGGAAGGAAAGGAACTTACAGAGAAAGGACACAGCCATGGCAGCTCTGCCAGAGAACAGACAAAGCATGCCTGGAGAAAAATGATTGCTTTCACACTTCCTAATGTCAGAGCCTATAGCTTGGATAGGTGAGCGGACAGGGCAAATACTGAAGTATGTGACATAGCTGGAGACACAACTCAGTCAAAGAATCCAGGAAAAAATACCTCTACTTTCAAGAGGGAAAAGGGAATTAATTAGCCTATACCGGTTGAGGGATCTAGTGCAACCACCAACACTCAACTCTTTGAACTTACGTATATGGAAATGCTCCACACTTGCATTCAAAGAGGAATTCCGTATTTGATTCTCACCAGCCCTTCAACAACCTCATCACAGACTTCAGCAAAATGAGCATCCTAGCCTAGGTTCTTTATTACAAATGTAACCATAGTCCTTCCTTATTTGATGACCACTGATGAATTTATACAGCTTTAAGGCATGTTGTATAGAGCTAGCATTCCACCAGTAGCACAATAGGTTTCAGGTCTACTTAGAGGACATCGCAGCTTTGACCATACTTTAGAAATACAGTAAGCCAGAGAAAATGCTTCCAAAGGATTATTAAGCTCACTGCACTTTCAAAAGCGTGAAGATGCACGAAGATGCAGTTTGGTTCCTGTTGGCAGCTTTTGGTGCTAATGCAGCTGAAGCGCCCAGCAATTTTTGCTGCACTCTAGGCTGCAAAGTGCCCAGTTCGGTGGTGGCAAAGTAACGAGATTACCTATTCAATTGAAGAAGCAGTTTTGGGTCCCACATAATAGAATAGAATAGAATAGAATAGAATAGAATAGAATAGAATAGAATAGAATAGAATAGAATCATTAAGGTTGGAAGAGACCTCAAGGATCATCTAGTCCAACCATCCCCCCACCACCTATTACCCACTAAACCATGTCCCTAAGTATGTCAGACAAGTTGTAGCCCTTCCCAAGAACTGTGGGGCATACCATAGAGCTCCATTGCCCTAACATATGGAGATGGATTTTATTAGGGAGAGCTGTGGAAGGTTCCTACACTCAGGAAGGCCAGCTGGAAGCTTTCAATTTAAATCCATCTTATGTGCTGTGTCTATGCTGATGAAGGGCCTACTGTGTTAACCTGATGATGGTCTTTAAGGAAAGAGGAAATGGCAACTATTGATGCTGGATTCCTGAGAGGTCCAGATAACCTGACCAGCTACAAACTGCAAAAGTGGAAGCCCTGAGAAGCCTCAGAGGTCATTTTACAGACTACAGACCTCATTAAACTGATGGAGATTTAGTTCACACCGCACTCTCATCTTTGACTTAGCAAGTGAAGGCTGGCTACTCCTCAGAGACATCAGTCCCTTGTTTTAATCGAGCACTGTCTGGACTATCCACTTTTCCTGAGCGCAGAATTTCTCAGGAAGTCATACAGAATCACAGTGCTCCTACACACACACAGCTCAAAGATCCTCCTCAGGTCCCACGTTCTCCAGCCAGAAAAAGCTCAGAAACATTTCACAGGATATTCCTGCTGCTCTGCAGATGCCCAGCTTCCCATTTCCCAATGCACAGGTGAGCTTCTCCAGCCTTTGGCCCCCTATCTAGTCCCCTCCTTTTACTCCCAGGAAGCCCTTTGCCAGGCTGACTGACTTCTTACAGGTGGTGCCCACCAGCCGTGGACAGACTGGCTTGCACTGGTGATAGATGTGCGCCTGGCAGCCTGGCCTGCCAACAGGAGGGCCTCAGCTCCGCCTAGAAACCCCCTTTCATAATTTTTATCTTAGGTAAAATACAAATGACTACAGCAACGGCTAATTACCAAATAGAAGATCTTCCAAAGGACTATTACAAATGATCAAATAAATAGAAAGACATAAAGTGTGCAAAACAAACACAGAACATCAAGCCACTGTAGCAGTAGCTTGAAATCTACGGATTTCAGATGTTTTTACATTATCCAGCATTTAATAAAGAAGGCCAGGCAGGAAAAAAGAGGGCACATGTGCAAAGTTCCAGATTTTCCAAATCAACCAAACTGACCTAGCAAGATTTCATTAACATGAACTGATTTTTGGTATGTAGTTGTTTTAAAAGGTCTCTCATACTACATAAAGCCCTTCTTCAGATATAAGCAGTCTCTGGAACCAGATAGTGCATATTTTGCCATGTAACCCACTGGTGCAACTCCTTCATGTTCACAGCCCTCAGAGAGGCTCCCTGTTACAAGGGTAAGGGAAGGAAACACTGTGATGTTGATGAAAGATCGAGTGACAGGACGCTTCCCCTATCACATTTGCTTAGGGAAAACTTATAATACTCAAAGAAACCTTTTTATTTCTATTCATCTTTATTCTGGTGATTTATTTGTTACTAAAATGTACACCTTCTAGGGGAAGTGTTGCACTCACTGATGTTCTTTGCTTTAATTAAGAGTCTGTAAGAAACAGAGATTCATAACGCTGCATCTTTGTGCCGTGTGTTCGGTATTGTCTTTGGAAAGCACGGACACAGCAACCAGGACCACCAAAGGTCACTTGTAGTCCTGGCAAATAAGTTCTGTTCACAGACATTGTCTCTTAGTTTGCAGCTGGCTCTTCTCAAGGAGTCAAGGCAGCATGACCGCTGAAGCACTGCCCTCCCAAGTCTCTTCGACAGGGGATTTCAGCAATACAGCAAATTATTTAGCATCAATCTTTAGCACTGGGGAAATTCATTAACCCTGTCCTCCCAAGTAAAATTGGTATTTGAGAGGTGACTGATGTGAGGCACATTTGCGTGAGAAGGATAAAGTTTAGCGCATAACACTGCCAACTACCTTTCAAATTAAATTTATTGTATTTGGCCAACCAATTTCATCTTATTTATTAAAATCTTCGACTGCTACCAAAAGTTTTTCACTGCTTTTTCTTCATAACGTAACCACTAATGCATTTGCATTTTCCTTTACAGGATTTTCTCTAATGAGAAAATCTTAATGAGCTCAGTTTTCTGAGTAATCCATAAATTTCAGCTCAAGAATTATATCCTGTTTCAAAAAGGAATACAATTCTCTGCTGAAATGGTATTAGATAGTTCAGTAAATCCACAAAAAAATATAACTCAGGTAAGAGAAATATATTCTAATCTTGGGTTTGCTTTTTTTCCCAGAAACTTAGAAGTTCTACACTTTTCTAACTTGTTTTTAATTGAAGGCTACATGCTGAAAAACAATTCAGCAGTAGAGTGCACCGAGTTGATCAAATAGCAATTTTTATATCCCTTTATAAAGTAGGACAAAAAAAAAAGAAAGGAAAAATCCTTCTAAGTCTTGTCTTTGAACTTCTGCTCCTCAGGCTTTCCCTTCGCCTATGATCTCCTTGCTTGGAACTGTGAAAGACCACATATATTTAACCTACATGTTTTTCCAAGTCAACTGCGTTTAAATTGTTTTTAAAGCCTTAACAAAATAGTTTTGCCCAAATTAAACCTGAATGGCCATTCTACCTACACTCCTATCACTTCTTTCCCTTCCACCTTGCAGAAACAGCAAAACCATAAGGACCCAAAACTCTTTACAAATTCAAGATGTACTTTCTTATGCACCTTGTGGGATGAAATCGTAGTAGTACTGTGTTAGGCCACTACTGCATCTTTACTTCTCTCCTAAATATCTTTCCTTCTCCTTTGATGAAATTTACAGCACCTTTGCATCATTGCTGAAGGGTCAGAATATCACATATAGCCAGGTCAATGGGACCTAGTCTTGTTCCAGGCTCACATCATGTTGGCATTGTCTGTGCTTTACATATTTTTTCCTCGGTGTCTCCGTTTCCACAGTGCCAAGGCTGGCTGATGCAGACAAGATCCTCCCAGCCAAGAAGTGGAGACAACTCTTTTCAGATTCTGTTCCCAAAAATTCATTTGCTGATCAGGTTCCTCACAGGACACAAGACACTTCCCATCACAAGGCAAATCAAGGACACATCAGTCTCTACTCAGTGGTAACATTAAAGATTGAAACCATCAAAAGTGTTTTTTTCTAATCAGTTGGTCTTTCATCTCAAAACACCTACTTCTCCTGATTGGGATGTCAAAAGCCAGTCCAATACTGTCTACTGTAAGAATTATTTCTGTCAAGTCCTTGAAGGTAAGTAACAACATTCAGAAGTTGATTGTAGTGAAAATTACGGGCGCTCAGTACCTTTCAGCATTTGGCCTTTTATTGGGAAGGCCAGAGGACTTTTTGCTGTCAGCAGAAGAGTCTAAACCTTCACTGTAAGTGAATGCCAGAAAACTATTATTCTTTTTCTACTCCTAGAGTTACTATGGTTAGAGCTTTCTTCAAAAGTTACGTGCCTAAAAGTTTGTAGGCAAAAGCCTAGTATGCCTTTGTTTTATAACAAGTGTTTCTGAAGTTCATGGCTGTGAAGTACCAGTATGACTGTGCCCTTGTATAACTCTGGTTCTAAGAAGCTGTTTGAAGAGCACCTGGTTGGCCCTGGTTTGATCTACCTCAAATGCTTTCAACAGCAGCCAGCTCTCACTACTGCCTCTTACCCAGTTCTGCTGTTCCCCGTGGTGGTACAGTAAGTACAGATATGCTGCAAACTTGCTTCTTTGCTTCAAATACTAGTATTTTAAAACCTGATTTTGTCTGAGGGTTTTCTTTTCATTAAGTTCTCCCCGAGCTCTAGCAGGTATTTGAGCACATACATAGGGACACGGAAGGAGCCATTCCCGTAAAAAATTAAGTGAGTTACTAGGAGATTAGGTCTTGCTATAGGAAAGCAAAAAACATACCCAAATAAGAGGTTTCTTAATGAGACCTATAATAGGGGAGTTGCTTTCTTAAACATGCTGCAGCTTATAGAAGTTATATACTCCAAACATATCCTGTCAAACATGAGGGATAGCTGTCTGTTAGAGTCTATATGGTGGCAGTGGTTAACGTTTACTACTGACTGATGCAGCGATCTCCACTGGCATTAATAAAGACTGCTGTCCAGAAATGATGGCATTGTATAGCTCCAATACTTTTTTAATCCAGCACAACATTAGACACCCATTAAACCATAAGCTTGTGCCTAAGTGCTTTGCTGGATCTGGGCCATAAACAGACCCTTGAAATCAGGCTGGAGAAGGGCCCCATAAATACAGGGTTGACTGACCAGAGTCTGAGCACCAAGAAATATGCTATTTCCTGTGAACTTATCTATAATCAACTTAATCGTGTTAACATGGAGAAGTTTTTTGGTCAGTCTCCCACTGATTATATGAACACACTTGGCAAAAAAACCCAGTGGTGCACCCTGCACAACAGGCTCTGTCCTTTGAGGCTTTTCATTGGTAGAATATTCCTTTATAACAGATTTAAACTAAATAAGGACACCCTTCCCCTGCAAAATTTATTTACATTTTTTTCCTTTTGAAAAGATAAAGCGTGGAAGAAAATGAGAAGAAGGTTGCCTTGCATGAAAGAAGGGCTGGTTGAATGCTTCTGAGATTACAAATGTGATTACCATATTAATCACATTTAGCATAATATTATTATCTCACTTTGTCTACTTTACAAAAAAGCCTAAGCGAGAGACAGGGACGCTTCTCCTGGCAACATCAGTGCTTATCTTTATGATGTTACAGACTCGGAAGTCTGCACATTGGCAGCAGGCTTCTTAAACTGGTCAGGAGTGCTATGAAAAGTAACCTGGGAGGATATAATTGAATTCTGATAGCAACGGGTTGTAACAGAGAGGGAAAAACTATCAGAAAGCAGATCCAGTATTCAGAGATTTTCCCCATAGTAGGGAGCAGAGATTAAGTTAAACAACCTTACTGAGGCTATTTTCAAGCAATCACAGTTAAGCTGTGATCTCTATATCTGTTATGAATAGTCATGAAATATGAACACACAAAAGCTAACTTTTTCTTCAAAGCTCAATGAAATGAAAAATTGAAAAATACTGATCTATTTTAAATGGAACAAGGTTCACTCCTGACTTAATCTGTTGATTTGGCTTTATAATGTGTGAAACTCACCCAAGTTTTGAAGAACTTTAGGAACTCTTTAGCAACCTCAGTTGAAGATTTCCAACTTAAATAGTTTAAAAAAAAAAAAGAAAGAAAATTAAAAGCCAAAGAAAATGGTAATTATTGTAAGACAATGTGATGTTAAGATATAAATTCATGGCCACTTTAAGTACTTATGGGAAAGGTAGCCCAGTTTGGCTCTAGTTGCTTAGAATATACTGGGTATTGTAAGGCCACTGTGGCTGCCTTCCTCTTCACAACATTATTCTTGGCACTTGACAGCATCCACTTTGGCTACTCAAAAGTTTCCTTCACTTTGGAAATTCCTGAACTGACACATGTCCAGCACATTGGAGGCAAGGTGGAATGAATCCCTCACAACCTGACCATATATTTTCCTGTTCTCCCATGTCCTGGTTTTGGCTGGGATAGAGTTAATTTTCTTTCTAGTAGCCAGGAGAGTGCTGTGGTTTGGATTCAGTATGAGAATAAAGTTGATAACACACTGATATTCTTAGTTGTTGTTGGGTAGTTGTAGTGTCTACACTCTCCACAACTTTTAAGCTTCCCATGCCTTGCCAGGTGCACAAGGAGCTGGGAGAACAGAGCCAGGACAGCCGGCCCAGACTGACTAAAGGCGTATTCTCTACCACAGCACATCATGCTCCAGATATAACCTGGGAAGCTGGCTGGGAGGCAGGACTGCTGCTCAGAAATAGACTAGGCATCAGGTTGTTTTATTCTCCTTTCACATGTGGTGAGCAAATGCATTTGTGCATCACTTGTATTACTGTTAATGTTGTTATCTTCCTTTGTTATCCTGTTAAACTGTGTTTGCCTCAATCCATGAGGGGCTTTTTTCATTCTCCTCCCCATCCCCTTGCCGGGTGGGAATGATGAGCGAGAGGCTGCATGGTGCTGAGTTACCTGCTGGGGTTAAGCCACGACACCTGTTAGGTGGGAGACACAAGTTTATAACTTGTCTGACACGCAGCATTTCATCAGCTACCCCTTTTGTCCTCAGTTTCTCAGACTCCTCTGCGGCAGGGGACTCCTGCTCATCATGCAGGTGAATTAAAGCACTTCATTCCCTCCACGCACTCTACAGTGATCCAAACTTGCACACAGCCTTCCTACAAATTGTTTCTACACAGTTTCTGATCCCTCCAAGTCCACAGAAGGAATCCAGAGGACGTGAAGGCAGTTAAGTTTGACCCTCACACACTTAAAGACCCAAATGTGTAGTAAGGAGGATGTAAACATTTCCCCCACCTGTTGCTAAGGAAGAGAAGAAGTATGAACAATCCGTATACAAAAGGTAATTGGGCTATCATCTAAACAAGCTTTTTTCTTCCACCTACTGCTAAGGAACAGGAAAAGAGAGGAGAGGAGAAAGGGAGAGATAAAGAGAAATTAGAGACGTTTCAATACCAGTGAGAACTACTTGGACACCATTGTTACAGGCACAACACACAGACTGAAATAAATCAAATCATCAGCATAAGTAACGAGTCTGATCCTGCTGTTGACCAAATAATTATACAGAAATATTTCCTTTCACAACAGGATAAAATTGCCCCATTCCCTTGAAGTCTAAAGATTGGAATGGATTTAGTTACTGTTGGAGATGCTCCAGATCTTCCCTAAATTGCAAAGAAAATAAAGTCTACTCTCTGCTTATGAGTGCATGTGCACCATTTCAGCTGCTGCACAGGAAAATGAAAATATGATTTAAAGTGTTCCTTTTGCAAGGAAGAGACCAGCTACCCCAGGGTCAATTTGTAATCGCTAGTTGACTACAGCCAAGATGTGCTGATGATGTGGCTGATTAATTAAGAAAAGTGAATGCTACCTTTGTTATAATAAGGAAGTCCAATTGATCTTGCTTTAGCAGGATGCATCCATTTTACTGGCTGGCAATCAGCATTTCATTAACACAGCGAAAAATCCATTACGGTGGATGAAAACCCCACTGAAGGATTTGCAGTCAGGAGGATTATTTTTTTTTTCATTCCCTTAAGTCGGAGTAGTTGAGTCCTTAGGAGTCTTCCTCTGGGGAGTTATATTTAACAAATTCCTGTTATTGCAGACACAGAGTACTGGGAAAGCACTTAGTCTTCCGTAATGCCTTTCTGGATGTACTTCAGCTACGGCCTGCTCTTTCAGTCTAGGTCTTTGACCAGGTTTGGTGATGGTGTATGAAGCACGTTTTCTATGAATGTGATAGACATTCATTATATGACTGCTGCAATTATAGAAAGGGTGTTTTTTTTAATATTCCAGACTCCTTACTGCTGTGCTGCTATGATTTTAGATGACCTACTAACTAATAGTGCTAAAGCATCCTTACTGCCTGTAAGTAGTTAAGGTGTATGTGTTCAATTGATTTATCAGAAGAGTGGCTTTAATAGAGTTGACGTGCAGTTAGATTGTAAAGGAAATCTTGTCTCACGTAGTTTATTACTATTTTACTTTCTTGTTCTGTCTTGCTTTTCTTTTTTATTTGATTATTTCTTGAACTGACGCTTGATACTGCTGCCATGATTACAGCTACACTGACATTTCCATTAAGAAGTTGCTCGGAATTTGATTGCTCTCATTTAAATTTTGCTAGATTAGGGAATACATCTTCTGCCCACCCACACTTGTTTTTTTTTTGTTTGTATGTTCACACCTTACATTTTAGCTCTTTATGGTAGCTCAATCCTGTCAAATTGTCTCATCTTTGATTTTCAAATAATGACTTGTCATTCTGTTTTGAAAAACAAACTAAAAATCACCTTCATTTAGAAAGCATTAATTGTGAAAACAGTGTTATATAGTAGATATTTCCCTGGAGGCTAAAATGGATCCTGCAATTGAACTCAAAAAGACAATTAATATACATTTGAGTGAGCTTCTTTCCAAAAGTGTTAGTTTACTAATCATCAGCAAGCCAAACTCTGAAAGGTTTCATTGCCATGGGGACAAGTTCTGGTTTCAGTTACAGTTACATAAATCCAAAATAATTCCAGTGAAGCCCTGTGTGGCCAAAAGCATAACCACATCTATATAAGCCATACTTCAAATAAGTCTTGGAATCTATGATTGCTGAAGTCTCAATATAATGACATGTCATCCCCAATTAATAGTTCCCAGTGCTATAATACTGCTTTAAGAATGTAGCACCCAGCACGCCAAAGGAGACTGATGTTCAAAGCTTTTCAAAAACTAGTCACAAGTTTGCGGTTAACAACCCTAACGAAAGAGGCCATCAGTACACCAGGAGTCCTAATGCAAAACTCCTGAGGCTGAGTTCTGGTAGAAAAGCTAGGAATCCATACGCAGCCCAGATCATGTGTTTTAGAGGCAGCTCTGGCACCTGCATCAAAGTCTGTACTAGTGACTCCCTAACAGAAAGGGTATCGCTGGTTAGGAGGGAAGTACTGTCAGGGTAAATCACTATCCAGCATGAAGAAGGGCACCAGAATCTAATTCTCAGAGCAGTATGGGAACTGCTCAGGGTCATGCATCTCATCTTGGCATCCGGCAGAGGGTATGGTACACAGACAGAAGGATTGCCTCTCATGTCTGAAGGAGAGAAACAAAGCTTTCGGCCATCCGTGGTTGGTGGTCTGGTCTTAATGGTTGCCTCGGTTAAGAAATTTGTCAAGAGACTTCACATGTAAGCGCATGAAATGGACAAGACTATGTTGTCTTTTACATGTAACTGTCTGC
This sequence comes from Psophia crepitans, assembly GCA_013399095.1. Lineage (NCBI taxonomy): Eukaryota > Metazoa > Chordata > Aves > Gruiformes > Psophiidae > Psophia > Psophia crepitans. The sequence continues at coordinate 376,241 of VWZZ01003898.1, forward strand.
ACCAGAAGTACCCCTGAAGCTTGGCTTCATTTATTTACAGGAATATAGTTCTGACATTAGTTCCATTGACTCAGAAAGACTTCTGCTCCCAAAATAAAACAATCTCCGATCCATTGGTTATAAACGCAGAACCGGAATTTATCATCTGAGAAAGGGAAACCCCATTTATTTCTAAAATTATGTGTGTGCTTTAACCAATGTGTTCAATGCTTAATTTATGATTGAATATCTATTAGGTCCTCTTAGGCTGGAGAAGATGGAGACATTGGATTTCTTTCTCATTACTCCATTTCATTATTAATACGAAAGGTCAAGTCAAGTGGATTGTATATTTCAGTCTTAAAGTGCTTATACTTGGGATCTGTTTCAACTTGTTTGGAAGGGAAATAGGAATACTTTGCCAAGAGGTTTGTTTTCAGGAGCTACCACTTGTAGTCCTGAGCTGATAGCAGTTGAACCATGAGTCCTGAAACAAACATGGCCACTGGGGAACAACTGAAAAATTGTCATCTTTAACAATGTTTGTCTGAATTGACTTCTGTACCTGATGCCCACATAGGGTTTTGCAATGGCTCCTTAGAACCCTGCAAAATTTCCAGACACCCCATAACATTACTCTGCCTGCCGATTTCTACATCCCCCGCTGAGCTCAATCATCCTCGTAACGCATCAACACTTCTACTATTAGTTCCTCAAATATAACAACATTATCACCAATAGTATTCGATTTCTACTGTCTTTTTGATATTATATACTACTCCTCATTTGCAACATCAACACTGATATCCTCATTAGAACTGTATATACATAAATGTCGCCTAAGAACCTGATTCTTAAAGAAGCACAGAAACGTACCCATAGGTTCGTTATTGACATGACTATTATTTATATTACAGACCCAGCACTCAGAATGCTTCTGTTTATGAGACTTGTATACAAATCATTGATATTCCACTCTTCCCACTACAATATTGTGTATTGCATGATAACGTCTTCACTTTCAGTTTTTTTATGATATATTCTCTTCCATGTCTTGCATTAAAGGAACAAATTCATTTAGAAAAAAAATCTAATAGAATTTTGTGTAACAGCAAGGGTTTAGGAAAATACGTATGTAAATGCATAAAATAATGTGATTCTTTAGTTTAATAACATAAGTGATGGGGAGTGAGTAATCAGTCCACTTTTACCCTACTATTCTTGTTGCTAATGATAATCTTTTTCCAGAGACATTCTTTGATTAGTGTCAAGTGACTTCAATGGAAAAAGATTTTGTATATATAATAAATAATTTATTTAGTTTCATAATCAACAGGGTTGATTTTCCAGCAGAATGGTATATTGATTCAGCAGAGTATTCCAGGAAAACATGAGAAAACTTCAAATATACCCTTCCTTAGAAGACACGAAGCTAAAACTGCAAGAGATCCAAGACCTAATAATCAAAAACTATGTGGTTTCAATAAAGGGCTCAACAAAATGGCACTTGGAAACACACTCTGTCAAGGGGCTTATTTAATATAAATTCCTAATGCTTTAACCTGAGGGAACAGATACTGTTCAAAGCAGATACTGTTTGCTACGGTGAGATGAAGAAAGGCTGAGAGAGCTGGGGATGTTCAGCCTGGAGAAGAGAAGGCTCTGGGGAGACCTCACAGTGGCCTTTCAGTACTTAAAGGGGTCTTATTAAAAGGGTGAAGAGGGACTCATTACTCAGATGGATAATGATAGGACAAGGGGCAAAGGTTTTAAACTAAAAGAGGGGAGATTTAGATTAGATATTAGGAAGAAATTCTTCCCTGTGAGAGTGGTGAGGCACTGGAACAGGTTGCCCAGAGAAGCTGTGGAGGCCCCATCCCTGGCAGTGTTCAAGGCCAGGTTAGATGGGGCCCTGACCAACCTGATCTAGTGGGTGGCATCCCTGTCTATGGCAGGGGAGTTGGAACCAGATGATCTTTTAAGGTCCCTTCCAACCAAGCCATTCTATGATGTACTTACATATACCTGTTCATCTGGCCCTTCTTTGCAAGATGTCTTCTCTCAAGTTAGTACATTCTAAGCTGAATTCTACTTCAAGTTCTGATTAGTGTTTTAGCATTAGATTGAAATTTGGCCTCCAATGCCTGATCTTTACATTACTTGTCTTTAGAAATTTTAACCAGTATAACCACAGAAATCAGACATTGCCAGGAAACTCCATAGGGAGGAATTACTCTGTTGTATCATTTTCTGTTCTTTACTGGGAAACATCAAATCATTGAAGTTATGTTAGATACCTTAGTGTACCTCTAGCAATGCTTCAGAGCAAAGAGGTATTTTCTTTCATTATTAAGATTGTGCTTTGGATGGGAGGAATACAATAAGGACTGTCCTAGGCAGTGTTACAAGAATTCAGACAGCACTGGAACATCCATTTCATTCTTAAATTAAAGAAGTTTCTGAAGGGAGAAAAAGCAACATCCTGATGTTTGGAATTCATCTGAATAGGAAGAAAACAGAAAACTAGATTAGAGCATGCCAACCCTCTGTCAGCTTCGTGAGTTCATTCACTGTGCAACATAACTCCGAGCTTTTAAGCTTTGCCTGTTGCCTGCGAGATGACCTTGAATAGGTCATTTAGCTACTTTGCCTCCACATCTGCTGTCTATATTATTCTTCTAGAAGAGGATCTCCTCATCTATTCAAGCCTTACAGATAAAGATAAAAGACAATATTTCTATTTTTCTTTTTTTCCAGTTAATTATACTTCAGTACGTTCAGTCACACAAGTTCTGCTCTACTAGATATCTAACTGTATTCACAATACAGTAACTGTTCACAAAACAGGGATAATTAACAAAAACCTAGATAGTTCTTCTACTTGTAAATTTTTAATTTTGCCTTCTTTTTCTCTTCCTCCCACTCCCTTCTGTTTTTCTTTCACTTAAACACTTCATGCATTAATTTTGCTATATGAATTCTTCCTCTGCCTTTCCCTTTTCTTTCATTCACCTCCTTGTTTTGGGTTTGTTGGGCTCTTTTTATTATTA
>VWZZ01003898.1:385981-470142 GCA_013399095.1 Psophia crepitans
GGTTGTTTTGCTTTGGCTCCATTTTTTAATTTACAATGACATTTTTATTTGCAGTGTGAAGAATCACCTGTTAGCAAAACTCTCTCTGGATTCAGTGAGAGCTGGAACAGCCTCTAATTACTGAAGAACAGAAATAAGAACTAACAGGCAGGCTGAGCAGCTGTCTTCTTGCTGCTTTGTACTTCATTCCTCAGAGACCAACTAAAACCAGGCAGAAGCCACTGTCCATGAGGGTGCACACACAGTCTGGTCCTAGGACCATGAGCTTTTTCATGGTTTGCATCCCAGCACGTCTCGCACGTTCATGTTTCAATGTGCATTCTTATGACAGCATGCTTCCCAATTTAAATTCCACCTCTCCTACTAATCCTCTCTTTCCTAAATCAAAATCACCTTTTCAGTATCCAACCTACCAAGTGCTTCTAGGAAAACCTGTAAACATCACACACAAAAAAAAAAAACCCACCTGGGAAAACTTAATTTTCTCAATTATTTGCCCTTAATACCCTGAGGAGGTTCTGAATTGGCACAAATAACAATTTTGATTAATGCAGAAACTGAGCCTTTGTACTCACAAAAATTCTGGTCTGATCTAGGCTTTCACCTCTCTCCAAAAATCTTGCTGGGCTTGTAGACTGTCACAGCACTATTATTACAAAAAAAATCCCTGTTCCTTTCTTTCAGACTCACAAATTGCACCACCCCTACCGAATACAACTGTGCTGAAATGTTGCAGTTATAACCCAAGTCAAAGAAGGAAAAGCCTAAAAGCAACCCCCATGTATGAGGAGAAAGGGTAATTCTATGATTCTGTGGTTATCAGGCAGTTGATAAGCAGAGACCTAAGTGCAGAACACAGCCATGCTGCGTCGCGCAATGGGTCCATGCACGTTGGCACCTTGTTTTCAGCACTGACCACTGTTTAAGATGTCACGTAAGCAACAGAGAATTAATACAGTGGTCCTTGCTCCATCCCTTCCCGCTTCTAACAGTTAGCAACTTAAAAATCTCCTCAGAGGTAGTGCTTCAACTGCTAAGCTGCCTACTGCTATTGGATCTATTTCATCTCCCCTTATAACCTAATTTTACTTGTATCCAACAGTGCAGGAGAAAACAAAATAAAGAAAATCCATATTTGCTCTTGACTAAAAGGACATTTGAAGGACCCCTTTATAATGTTCTCCATCCTCTCAACCTTCAATTCTCAAGACTTTGCTGAATAGAAATATATATTTGGAAATCATAAACACTGAATTATTTCAGCTTCACAAAATATACAGAAATGCGCGCCCTAAATATGTGTGTGACAAGGCAGTGCTAAGCAAGCTATGTCCTCGCCTGCCGTTGACTCACACCCATGCTGCGCTTCACTGGAAGTTGTAAATTATGCTGTAGAAAGAGCACAATGAGGAGCAGAATCAACACAGCTCAGTTTTACCCTCCTGGAAAATAAAAACATGCTTATTTATTGAAAAACTGCTGGGAATTTTGTCTCTGAGAATATCTGTAGCACATTACATTGATGCTGTACACAACTAATGAATTAAGTCTATGCAGTTGGAGAAGAGAAACACAAATGAGAAGGGATAAGAAAAGCTTACTTAGGGGGGTGTCAATAAAAGGTCTGAGGCTCCTTTTAGTACACTACAAAACACTACAGTAGGAAGTCAGATCAGTTATTTAATGACGATAGACACAGTGAGAGTGAAAAAAATTCATGAGCATTGCCCAGCAAAAAGAGCACATAATGAGCACGTTGCAATCACGTGCTGTTTGATTTGTGGGTTGTTGGGTTTTTTCAAACATGTCACATTGTTGTGCTTCACTGCTGGCTTTGGCATCACTAACCTGACCTAGAAAATATGCTAGTAATTTCTTGGAAAAAAGCAGAGAAAACATCTCCAACTTGCATTACTTTTTTCAGCCAAAACTCTAATAGCTGATAGTGACTGAGCCAGTGATCCAACAGTTTTGCTCATTCTTACTGCTAAATACAGATAATTTCTCTAGCACATTTACTACCCAATAAATAACCATTTTATTTACATCAAAAGAATTCTTACTTCTCTAATTTAAAATCCATTTTAACATCTGCTTTAACTCACAGTGGAGATGGTGAAGGCCAGCCTTTGCAGAAATTGCAGGAACAGAATCCTGGCAGTGCTGACAGAGGGAGACATCCCAGACTGGGCACCTGAACAGCAGACAAGAAAAGAGAAGGAAAAGAGAGATTAGAAAGAAAAAAAAAAAAGGTGGGGAAAATCCCACAAACAGAAAAAAAAAATCCACAAACCAAACCTACACCTTAAGACATATTATTCATATTATTCTGATTTATTGTTCTTCATATTTGTGATTATTCCAGTCATTTGGAAGCCGATTTGGGGTCAGTAGGTCCCTAATACATCTACTGGTCCCTCATGCTAAGATTCTTCTTTATGCCAACAATCTACAATAGCAAAATACTTTTAAAAGTGCTCATAATATCAATTACTTTCACTAGAAGGTTTCTATTCACCAAAGCAGGGTCAAAAAACCCTGTGGCAGGTGAGAATCAGTCTTCTGATATAGTCATTTAGCAGCTAGTATTTTGTTAAGGAGTTCAGGAGTAAAGTACTGTGTGACAGGGCTGCTGCTGTTACTCCATAAAGTATGTCCTAGTGGTAGTTCACCTTTGGGAGTATTTTTTTCTTTAATTCCCAATTTAAAGATGGTCTTTTAGCTAAGAAATACATCCTTGCTGATATAAATTTATTACCCTTGGAGGACAATCCATATGATAAGGAAGTGGAGTCAATTATTTCAGCTTGGCATTGTGTACCATGAAGCTAATTTGTGAAGGCGCAAACACTCGAGCACTCTGAAGTTTATTCTTGTCAGTTTAGAAGTACTCCGTGCCCCATGACATCAAAAGGAATTACATCTGACTCAGACTTGTCTCAGTTCTGAACATTCAGGAGACCTGTAAACATATTTGTGGGCTCTGGATTATATATTTAATTCTCAAATAAAATAAAAATCTTCTTGAATGTACTGTAAAAGGCAGGAAGAGAAACTCCAGAGAATTATGGGACTGTACTGCAGTTCCATTAAAACCCTAAAAGATATGGCTCAAAACACAGGCATCGCATCTTTTGATGTTAATGAAAGAAACTTTTGAAAGCAAAGGAGAACTCGTTGAGATGACTAAGAGCCAAGGCCAGTCAGATGCACTTTTGACTTTGCCGTGTTATGATATCCTACAAAGCCTGTTAAGCACTATCAGAACATTGCAAAGCGTCTGCAGGGCTTGAAAGTGCCCTGCCTAACCTTCTGCTTCCCCCAACGTATAAAATTTCGCCCCAAATATTCTATAAGCTTTGAAAGTCTAAAAATGGCAAGAAAAAAAAAATATAGGAATTTTCTTCCTTAAAAGGGAAAAATGCAGATCAGCTGAAAAGAGCTGATACCAGAATGACAAAATGAGTCTGACAAAGAGGGAGTCAAAACTTGAGCCAGTGTATGGACAGGCACTGGTAAATCAGAGGTGGAAGGGGGAGGGGGGGAATCGCCCTCTTTTAGCAGAGCTTAAACTATGCCAGCTGAAGAAGTTAAGATGGGAGAGTCACCCATCAGCATCACAGCTGCTCCCAGGCTTGATAAGAAGGAACTTGAAATCCCACCTATTTTGTGATGAAAGCAGCCAAAATTTTTATGTTAAAAGGGTAACAAGTTGGACACTTGAAAGGCAGATTTCCAGCTGCTCTTGAAGTCCCTATTCATGAAACCCAAGTAACTGAGGTGGGGAAAAAAAGAAAATCTTATCGTGTCATTTCTCTGCTCTCCAACCCATTGCTGCCCCACAGCAGTCTCTGTTCCCCGATGACTGAAGTAGCAGCAGTGGACTCTCGTAAGTGCCCCTCACGGTGGTTGGGATCCTGACTTAGAAGAACCTTCCGGTACTAGGTAAGTACATGTACATACATACAGATAGTTCCCATTTCTGCATGCTTTTCATTTAAATTCACAAGAGGCAAAAGCCAGGATGAACAAGCGATAGGATGGGAGGCTGCAGCAGCAGCTTAACAAACAACAACGTCAAGGTTCTTCTCATGCTGTGTACAATACAATACAGTAAGTACATATCTAATAAAGCTTAAAATTTATATTTACTTCCTTTTCTTCAACTTGTCCTGGTTTCAGCTGGGATAGAGTTAATTTTCTCCCTAGCAGCTGGCACAGTGCTGTGTTCTGGATTTAAGATGAGAATAATGCTGATAACACACTGATGTTTTTAGTTTATACCAAGCAGTCAGGGACTTTTCAGCTTCTTGTACTGCCCTGCCAATAAGAAGGCAGGGAGCACCCAAGAAGCTGGGAGGGGACACAGCCAGGACAGCTGACCCCAGCTGGCCAACAGGATATTCCATACCATATGATGTCACGGTCTATATACAACTGGGGGAGTTGGTTGGGAGGGGGCACAGCTCAGGAAATAGCTGAGCATCAGTTCTAGGTGGTGAGCAATTGTGCTGTGTATCACTTGTTTTATATATTCTTTTGTCATTATTATGATTATCATCATCATCGTTTTGCTTTTCTGTCCTATTAAACTGTCTTTATCTCAACCCATGAGTTTTACCTGTTTCTGCTTGATTCTCCCCCCATCCCACTAGGGTACAGGGAGTGAGGGAATGGCTGGTTGGCTCGTTGGTTGCCTGTCAGGTTAAACCACAATAAAATCCTTTTCACTCATGGTCCAAGCCTGGGAGATTATGAAGCTCTTGTATTTTGGAGCTGAACAGTTCAGGGCAGTAATTCATAATGTAGGAAAGCGATGCAATAGCTACATATGTTAAACAAATCAGAAGAGTCAAAATTGGAAATGCAAACACATCTCTCTCTCCAGTCCTCCGTCCACCCCACCCCACAGCCCTTTTTCTGTGAACATTTCAGCGAGAGTAAAAAACATTCACTCATTTTGAGAAAACAAATGTCTGGTGGGATTTGAGACCATGGTACCCATTCTCAGCATTTTCATTGTCAGGTTTCACAGAGACACCTTTCCTGTGTCTTCCCAAGACAGAGAGAGGCATTTACGAAGCACACCTAGGAGTGTTAGCAAAACGCATGCCACCAGAGTAATTCAAGAGGTCTGCCAAAGGGCAGGCAGCTCTTACTTGGGCAGGTAACGTCAGTAGCTAAGGCAGCTTCTTGAACTGCAGCATTTACCATAGTGAGGTGCAAACTGCCCTTGAGGTTTTGTACCAGGCATGGGCTACTCAGGCTGGTGATTGGTAGGTAGAGACTGTTGCACGTCTGCTACCGAGTGCAGTAGTGCTGTTTGGGTGCATTTTTCTATTTGTCTGAATGCAACCGTTACCTTCTATGTTTACACAGCCAATTGCCAATTTTGTGGGGGCAAATAAGGGTATTTTTGTTCTGTTTGTAGACAGCACAGTACACTAGGGACTGGGTCAGATTTATTTCTTAGTAACCTTTCAAAAATGGCCTCAGATGGCATGCTTTTTTCCCAGTGTGTTCTAAAGAAAGAGAAAAGTGAGTAATGGAACATTTTTATTTTTCATTTGAAGTTTGAGTCTTGGAGTCTGCAAAAAAGCAGATAGTAAGACACTAGATTGCAATGAATAAGCTTTATTTCTTTGCAAAGAGAACTGATTTTCTTTAGTTTCACTAAAATGCCTCAGAAACCCTGCAAATATTTTTGTTGCACCAAGTAGAAAGTATGTTGGTTTTCCACATTTCTCTTAACGCACAAAGTACCTGTCTGCTGCATCACCTGGTCATCCATTCAGTTCCCAAAGCTGCTGATAACTCTGCATTTAATACTGCTACTTAACGGCATCAGGAGCCAATAAAGCATTGTTTTAGCTATAATAATCTAAGGCTGTTAAGAGAGACAAAACTCATAGGAGGGAAAAAAATACTATGTTGTTAGACCAAGCAATATTACTAGTGGTTAAAAATACAAACAAATTACAAAAAAAGACAAACTTTCAAGCACACAAACTTTTATTCAGGCCTAAAGCAGCAGTCATCTTGCTAAAGACAAGCTGAGAGCTACTGCCTGGTGTTTCAGTCTCTAACATATATAGTGGAACTTCTTAAGGAAGGAAGTGATTTGGTTAAAATGATGTTGTGGTGTGTGGAGGAAACCTAATGATCTGGAGTAATGAACAGGTCAAACCAGATGAGCTAATAAACACTTCGTCTTTTGAGAATGTAAAGTGTGAGAGAGAATTCCAAAAGAAAAAGCTGATTTTCAGTTACCAGATAAACAAATTCAAGACTAATCCTTGAAAAAAAAAGACACCTAATTTATAAAAACTCAAAAAGACAAAAAGCAGTTTTTTCCTCCTCCGTGTTGTCATAGGAGAGATTGATTGCACCATTATAGCAAGCCTCAGCACTGGTAGCTTAGATGTAGAAAAAACAGACACATTTCTGGGCCTGATTCAAGATCTAAGGAAGAAGATAGCCTGAGATAGCCTCACATTACACTTATAAAAAGTAAGGGGGGAAAAAAAGAAAAGAGACGGTTTTACGCCTCGTTTTGTGGTTGGAATGAATATTCTGAAGATTTATATTCTTACTCATTCAAAGTCATGTGCAATGCTGGTGAGGGAATAGGACCAGAAAATTTGACAAGATATGGTCCAACATCAGAACACATATTTAAGAAGAAAGAAATTTATATATTCATACCGAGTTTTATTCTCAGCCAGCAAAGACTGAATTTTGGTAGCAGTAAAACATATTTTCATTAAGAGCCATGGTTTATGTATAGGGGGGATTTGCAAGGACATAACTATACACAAAGAAAAGTGTTAATTTAGAGCCCTATGTTTTTTGCCTCAATGCAGATAAGGTTAGTATGAACTCAGAATGACACCAAACAGGATAACTCACCTTGTAATGGGGTAAATGCAGATTAAATGCAAAGTCAGCAGGGTTTTTAGCAGGGAGAATTTGAACAGATTAACTAGATTACTGCAAAATCTGTGCCCTAAGTTTTACCTGTTCTCAATGCCTAAGAATGCAAGGATGAGAGGATGGAAAAGAGATACAGGCTTGGGATTAGGCCTTTCTTTGGCCTTGTGGAAACTTGGATCAAACTTTTCACACCTTCACCACAATGGCAAGAAGAAAGTCTTGCCCATATGCATCACTGGGGGCTCAAGAGGCTGTTGTTCAAAACTGTTGCCCTGGACAGGCAGGAACGAAATATTTAGGGCTAGATCTACAAAAGAATATGTTCCTCAAGATGGTAAGTAGCTCACAGACAAGTGGGGAATGATGGGGATTGCAGTAAGAATACCCAAGTGAAAACATATCTGTATTTTAAGGCTAGGAGAGTGCCTGCCAATCCATTCTGTATCAGGTGTGCAAGTACCTTGGCCCATGGCTGCACGGCTCAGGAACTCTCTTGGGACCATGACAGGATGCCCTGCCAGAAGTTCCTCCTTATGTTTCATCCCAAGGGCAGGATTTGACAGACGATGTTCCCACAAGTTTAAATGATCTATGGAAGATGCCTATCTTCCCCCAAAAAAACATGAACCCAAATGTAGTTTGATGAATAAATTCTATCTTGTCCAGACACTCAAAGACATGTCTCTCACTGAAGGCACCCTGAAGATTGTAGGAAAAGGTTCCTTTTCCTTCCCTTTAGCAAATTTAATTCAGGTGAAAAAGAGAGTCAAACCACCACCCTTCATTGTCAGAACATACACAGCCTGGGGAATAAGATGGGGGAAAATAAATAAGAAAAGCATAGGAATTCCTACCTGTCTGTAGCAAAATATTCAGCATCAACATTGAGACCAAGTTCCTCTTGTTCAGTCCTTGAGCGTGTTTTGAAAGCTGCAAGAATCTAAATCCCAAAGTACAAAACTCCCACCCAGAAAAGGTGGGATTTAAGATGCAATGTGGTCCGGGATGTATCGAACATGAAATACTGAGGACGGGCAACTTGGAAACCTTATTTTGGCAACAGTGGGTGTGTTGTGCTACAGTTTCCATTATTACCACTAAATCAAAGCCTTTTTTTGTGTAACAGAAAACACAATGTGATATAAACCCATGGTTTTTTATAATAAATTTGCTAACAATAGTAATAAATTTGCTAACAATAGGAAGGTTGCCACTACAGAATTACCACGTTAGATTCACACAGAATCGCAGAATTGTAGAGGTTGGAAGGGACCTCGAAAGATCATCCTACCCCCCTGCCAAGGCAGGACCACCTAGAGCACATCACTCAGGAATGTGTCCAGTCAGGTTTTGAATGTTCCATAGAAGGAGACATTCCAGCCTCCAGCTCCCTCCAGCCAGCGCACAATCCACCTCACTACCTGATCATCCAGGCCACACCTCCTCAGCTTGCCCACAAGGATACCGTGGGAGATGGTGTCAAATGCCTTGCTGAGGTCAAGATAGACCACATCTACTGCCCTTCCATCATCCATCCACCTGGTTACATCCTCATAGAAGGCTATCAAGGTGGTCAAGCATGACTTTCCCTTGGTAAAACCATGCTGACTGTTCCCAATAACCTTCTTGTCCTTGATGTGCCTGGAGACAGTGCCAAGGACAAGTTGTTCCATCACCTTTCCCGGGATGGAGGTGAGGCTGACCGGTCTGTAGTTACCCGGGTCCTCCTTCTTGCCCTTTTTGTAGACTGGAGTGACATTAGCCTTCCTCCAGTCCTCAGGCACCTCTCCCGTCGCCAGCTCCCTCAGCACTTGTGGATGCATCCCATCAGGCCCCATGGACTTGCGGATGTCTAGCTTGGCTAACTGCTCCCTAACCCAGTCCTTGTCAAGCCAGGGTAGCTCATCCTTTACCCTGACTTCCTCTGGGGCTTCAGGGGTCTGGGGCTCCTGGGGAGAGTCTGCAGCAGTGAAGACAGAGGCAAAGAATGCATTCAGTCGCTCCGCCTTCTCTGCATCCTCAGTCACCAGGGCACCCGCCCCATTCAGCAGTGGGCCTACATTGCCTCTAGCGTTAGTTTTATCCGCAATGTATCTATAGAAGCCCTTCTTGTTATCCTTGACCTCCCCGGCAAGGTTTAGTTCCAGGGAAGCCTTAGCTTCAGTGTCTTATGTCCTTTTATTATAGCGTGAAGCCAACTCTGGGGTCTGACTAATTGGACAATCAACTGTGTGCCCAGATGTTAGAATTGTAGAGTCCTATGATAATTCAGGATGGAAGGCACCTCAGGATGTCTCTAGTACAATCTCCTTCTCATAGCACGCTCGTCAGTGAAATCAGACCAGGCTTTTCAGTGTTGTGTCCAGTTAGGGCATGAAAACCTCCAAGGAGGAAAATTGTACAGCTTCACTGGGCAATCTGCTCCAGACCTGACTGTCCTCACAATGAAAAAATCATCTCTTTGTACTTATGTTCACTATCTCTCATCCTTCTGCCATGCACCACTGTAAAGAGATTGGCCACATCTTCTCAATCACCTCCTCAGTGGAAGCCTACTATTTAGTCCCCCTAGAGTCTTCTTTTCTCCAGGTTGAAAACCCCCACCCCTCTCAGCTTCCACGATCAAAGATGTAACATGAGAGAGGTCCCAGGACCGATCGATGCCATATTCCATGTATCTGAGGCTCCAGGCTGAGTACAACTCCTTAACCACTACTCTGAGCCCGACCATCCAACCAGTTATCAACCCACCTAGCTGTCCAGCCATCCAGACTGTGATTGATATTCCAGCTTGGACACAAGAATATTGTGGGACACACTGCTGCAAGCATTATTAAAGTCAAAGTAAGTGACATCCAGAGCCCTCCCCTCATCCACAAACCAAGTCGTTTTATCACAGAAGGTTGTCAGGTTGGTCAAGCATGGCTTGCCCTTGGTAAATCCATTCCAGCTGCTCCAAATCACTATCATTTTCTCTCAAACATATTCATAGCAGACAACCCAGTGAGACACGGATCTAGCAGTGTTGACTATAGAGCTATAATAACCAGCTCTCTGCTCAGGATGCTAAATCTCCCCATTTCCACCTTGAAAAGGCAGGGCTGTCTTTTATCATTTGGAAGAAATCTGATCCCTGACTCAGGGATGTGGACCCTTCTGTGTGGATTGCCTTGGGCCATCTGGGTCACCTAATCTCCCTGTGTCTCGGTTATTCATCCAGCAGCACTTCAAGACAGTTCGTGAAGATGAACCGGAGGATTTAGAGCTCTGATGGAGTCTGTTTGCAGCAGCATCAGCAGCAATACAAGCAAGATAGATAGAATCTTACTTCTCCCCCTCTTCCCTGTCTGTATGTAAAGACAATAGTAAAATATTTAAGTCCATATAATTTTTAAATCCGTCCACTTTCTGTTATGGACCCTATGCAGAGGTATTAAGCTGCCTTAAATAACTGGTTCACCTTTCAGACTGTGTTTATTCTCTATTTGCTGTTATCCTCTATATAAACCCTTGCCCAGCCAGCATAGAACACTTGATCTAGACAAACCAAAGCAGATAAGCTACCTGCCGCCGTTGCTCTCCATTTGTTTTAAGTTATTAACTGTTCTTTCACATGCCTCTGGATTTTATAAATCAGGTTGTTTTTTTTCCATAGATCACTCTTCCATTCCTTGATATTGTAACCAAAACATTAGACAACTTTCCCAACTAAAGGTTAGAAGAGTGTTAAAACATTTTATTTAAGATGACAAAAAGTAGAACACACCTTTGTAACAGTACTCAATGTCTCTTTATTTTGGATAACACTTGAGAATTGCCAATGCATCACATTACTCAAGAAATACAAATTAAATCAAAGCTGAAAAGTGTAAGCTGGAAAATAGGGACCTGAAAAGTTTTGGAATTCCACCCCAAGCACAGGATGCAGCCAAAGGCCAATATGTAGAACTGGCAGGGGAGAATGTTGGGGACAAGGCAGCAATACATGGTGATTCCCAGTCCATGTTTTTATAGAAGCTACAGGGAGCATAAATTACACTAAACAAGAGTAGGGAAGCTTTCATTCTTTCAGTCTAAGGTAGCATTTTATATATATATGCATAAAAATCTCACGCACGCACACACACGCACTGGTAGAACGTGAAGATCTGTAAGTAACAGAGCAAAACTCCAGGAAAAGTATTGTAAAGGCTAATTTCTGGTAAGAGGTTGATTGCTCCAGATGCATAAAATACTGCTGTGAACCATGACAGACGAGAGTCCATACTTAGATTTGTTGACCACTCTTACTGGGAGCTGTCTCCCAGCACAAAGTAAGACAGTCAGTCACCCTCAAAAATAGGTGTCAGGAGGTATCTCTGACCTTTCTCTCCCTATCCATCTTTTTTTCCTCTTTCCACACTGCCCACCCTGCTGAGTCCCAACTTAACCTGACAGATCTGGCAGCTGCCAGACGTCCCTATGAACAGATTCAGCTCCGCACCCCAGCAGAAAAACCCAGATAATGTTTCTGCTGGGTTAGTGGGCTAAACTGGGATGTGGGAAGGTGTGACAAGTTCTGGGGTCACTGGAAAGAAGGTGGTAGCACCATGTAGCTAAAGCTAAAGCGAGTGGTGGCAAACAAGTCAGATCAGTGAAACTGTTGGCACTTTGTCCTTCTCACAATGCGCTGTGCAACTTGACTTTGGGAGCTTCTTTCCAGATAGGCAACAACTTAACTGTATGTATTTTATTTTTGTTATGGTCATCCATGAACACCCCTCAAAAACCAACCCTGAGGGGCTTAAAGCAAACCTTACTTTGTGTAAGTAACTGTAGAGATACCGCTCAGAAGCAAGCAAAGAAATGTAACCCAAATTGTATGATAGAAATAAATTACTACCTTGCGGTCTAAAATGCTATTTTCAGACTTCTTTTATGGAAACAAAATGACAATTGCTGGTGTGAAAAAAGCAAGCAGATTTAAATTTAAAAAACTTTTCCACCTTTTTTTCTTATTGAACTATGACAAAACCTGTCAGATTGTAGTGACAGAAAATGAAGATGAAGACCAACCTTTCCTAAAGATCTCACCAGCCTTTCATTCCAAGAATATGGCCTAGTAATAGTTTAACACATATATAAGGAAATAACTAAAAAATATCATGATGATCCCCTCAGAGTTTTCCACTGAATTTGCTCTATCACTACCAGACACAGGCAAAATGAATCCAGGTTCTCAGAAAATCCTATCCCTCTTGAGAGGTATAAACACGGGAGCAGCATTGCTTGAGACAACACGCAGACGGAATTGGAGAGCAGCTTCCTACAGCACTCTCAGTTCAGTTCATCACCAACGCTAGGAAGGGAGGCAGATCCCAAGGCGGCAGCTCTGATGGCCACTCATTCCTACCCTTCAAGCTGTATACTGTACTTACAGAATGATCGTATTTTGTGTCTCTCTTAAAAAGCTCTGCGCTGTCTAGATTAGGAAAAAAAAAAAAAAGAGGCAGGGAGGCTGGTGAAATGGTTTACTTTTATTATTATTAATTTTTTTCAGAAGCAAAGCTCATTGACTCAAAGTCACACACAAAGTCTGCAGCTGAGCAAATGGTTTGAGACAGGTCTCCCCTTCGACAGGCACGCTTAGCTGTACAGCATCTTTCCTTTGGGCCTGAAAGGAACTGATCCCTGGCAGCTGTAATGATGGAAGTGCTGACTACATGGGGGAAAAAAATGCTCTCTGGTTTCTGAAGTTTTAGGTAGGAAATCTTTTTATCTTCACAATCCAATATAACAGTTTTATTTCTTCTTTATGAAGTCAAGCAGTGACAAGTTTTACATTTTCAAAGCCGAATCAACCAAGAATGTCTGTATAAATGGGTGATAAAAGAATAATCCAGTATTTTCAGTGGAAGGAGTTCTTCTGCACCAGGTGTTTGGTGGATAACATTTATCTTACCACCACACACAGGTACAATTGTGGTACCAGAAATGGCTCAAGGACAGAAGGAGCAGGGCAATGCAAAGCATCCTGTGGTCTTACTGCCCTTCTGGCATAATGTTAAATATTAATTGGAGTTTCTAGAGCTTGAAGTTTCTGCCAAGATCTGAAGGGACTTTATAGTCTGAGATCCTATTGGAAAAACAACCAACAACATAGTGAAGAGGGGAATTGTGTCTTGCATATATTAGCCTTATTTACACAATGAATTAAACAAAAGGAACAAATAGACATTGAACAGCATAAACATTTCCTGAGAAAGAATTGATATCTATGTTATAGCTACTTATTGCATTTTGCTGTACTACAAATGAGAAGTAGTTCAACCAATTCTTAATGAAACCTAAATCAGACTGTTTGAAACCTTGTTTCTCTAGAGGAAACTGAACTGGGGGGAAAAAAAATAGCTGTTTATACAAATAAAATAAAGCAAGCACACCCATAAAGAGCAGGAGATTTACATGTAAAACATGTTCTGAGTGCACATTATGCATCATGCTGATTTGCAAAGGTTTGCAGGAGAATTGGAACACAATTTACAATACAATAGCAAACCCAGATGCTGAAACACTATTCTACAGACATATCCTCAAAGGAAGTGCTACTGATAATCATACAGCTTAGACAAAGGATCAGAAAGGAGGTGGAGAGCGCTAAGACCTAGGAGAAAAAAGAAGACAAGCAATTCCCATTCAAGAAACCAGCTTACTATCTTAGTTACTGGAGACCTCCATTCTTTAGCAATGAAAAAGAAAAAAAAGGGAATTCCTTAATTTCTAGTTGATGTCAGTAAGACAAGCATACTTCAATAATTTGTTATACAGATTGTTTTCTAGTGCACATCAGAGATGGGTCATACATGTGTTTTCCTTTGTCATGCAAGTTCCTTTTGAGGTCAACATCGAAACACGCTGAATACAGGTAATTATGTCTTTCCTATTGAAGTAGAGGATAAATAAAAGAATACATCTTAGCTATGAGATACCACCTCTACATCTTTTTCAGCCAAAACCAGGAGTGGGGGGCATGGCATTGGGATCCATTGATCCAGCAAGCTGTCATAAAAAATTGCTCAGCTGCTTATTCTGGCAATATAGAAAATTCTACTAAGTGGGAGACATTCTGGTTTACAACCCCTACTCCAAGCATAGTCTCATGAAAATTGGAAATATAAACAAGCCAAAAAAAACAGCAACACATCCAAATTGTCAGTAACCGATAGGTTCAAATAAGTCTATTGTTTAAAATTTCTTCTATTAGTGCCTGTAAGTTATTGAACTCCTCACTCCTAGCTTTTCATCAAATCCTCAGTTCCAAATGTTTGCTCTTTGAGATGTCTGGTGGCTATTAAAAAAATTGAGAGTTTTGTGAGAACATGTCACTTCTGACAACACTTGAAAAAAATTGTAAGTGGTTCTATTTCCATTTTTATTGTCATTAGACCTGTTTGGAATCTTTCTGATGAAAGACTTTTACTACCACTTGCTAAAGCTGAAGTTGGAAACAGGTTTCACAGGACCAAAGTCCATTTCTTCTAGGCAACCTGCACAGGAGTCACTATTGAGGTCACATCCTTTAAGTTCCAGCTCAAGCCCAGACTGTGAAGCATCCATGAAGGCACAAAGACTAATCCAGAGCTCAGGATTGCCTAGACAGCACAATTAAAAGGCCTGGGAGTTCCTGAAGTAAACGTTACATATGGACATCATGGACATAGTGTTGGTTAAAAAAACTTAACTAATCTTCTGGGATCTTGGCATAGGAGACATGTTTGGGAATTGTCTCATTTAAACGGAGCTTATGAGAACGATTATCAGAGTTGTCAGAAAGCAAACTGTAACATGGATTTGGTGTGGTAACTGGGGCAGATTATTTGTCTAGAAAGTCCTTTCTCCTGACTCACTGTGACCCAGTGACCCAGCGCTTACGTCAGCCCTTCAAAACCTGTTTTTCCCTAGTCCTACTCTTTTGTGCTCACCTCTCCTCCTTACACATTAGCTCAGGAGCCAGAGCTCTGTTTCAGCATTTAGGCAAGAGTAGTTCAACCTCAGTATCTGCTCGAAGAGATTCAAACTCATATTTCCTGCCTTCCAGGAGAAATCCATAAATGTTTGGTTAGAAATTTTGGGTACTCTCCACAAAGCTGAAATTACTCTACTATAGAGATAATCAATTGGTATCCCGCAGGATGCCAGCTACAAGTCAGTGACTAAGGCAATATGGCAGGAAAGAGATATGGCTTCTACTCACTGCTCCAGCCACTGGAGGAAAAATAATGCAATCACGAGTGTTGAAGTGTATCCTATTTCATTTTTGGGAGGAAAGTTCTGGTTCCTATCTTTCAGCCATGAATTACAAGTGGAGGCACAGTTAAGTTAGCTGTCTCAGGGACAGAGCTCAGGATGTTTCCCTGCCTTTAGCATTTCCCACAGCCTGGCCAGGGTGTCTCTGGTCTATTCTGTGGTACCCACCTTTGTCCACACATACGTAGGGAGTAAAGGCATTTGGCTCCGGAGTAAAGGCAAATGCCAACTGTCTGCATGATTCCAGCAACATACTACACAAAAAGCCACCAGCCAGGCAAACATGTTTTGTGCAAGACGTTCCTCTCTCCAGTTCAGCCCTTGTCAAGTTTTTACAGCTTAATGTAGCACCCACACATAAACCCCATGAAGCAGTGGGACATCACAGCATCACTCTTTTACAGACCACCTGATTTTAGCTGCGGCCCCGTGAAGACCAGATACATCCACACTGCTGTGGAGGCAATGTGGCGATGGGCCTGCTCTTAGCAGCATGTGTCCTTGGCAAGGCAATCCTGCTTCAAACCTTCCTGTAAATCCAGTCCTCCACATTTCAGGTAGCATGAGCTGCTACTAGAGAAAAAGAGGAGGAAAGCTGTGTATTTCTTAGCTCTAGGACTTTAAAGTCAGAGCTGCAGGACACAGTAAGGGAAGATCAGTCCTGCTGCTTGTGATCAAAGAGCGTTTAATCTTCTCTCCAGATGACTGCATGCTCTCCCTTCTCCCCCTCCCTCCCTTTGACTAACCTCATTCCCAAACCCAAAAGAGAATCTGAAATAGAAATATTTATGTATTTACACTGAGCATGCTCACATGCCTATATCTCTCTCAAACATTTAAGGGAACATTAAAAAAAAAAAAACCTGTCCTTTAGGAATAATCACAGAAAGAAAAAAAAAAAAAAGAAAAACAACAACAAAAACCAAATAGTGATAAACTTACAGTGAATCCCCTATTGCATTATTTACTCAGCAGTCCAGAGGAGTTAGCATACTCCAATTCACATATTATCATACTTAAATCGTAGTCATTTAATAAACACTAGTTCAGGCAGATCTTCATTTCCCCTACTTTACATATATCAATAAACATGTTCAGATTGTGATGGGTTTCATATGTAACAGAAGATGGACTAAAATTACAATCACTGCCTTCTAGTTGGCATTTCCTATAGTATTCTGCAGTCTTCCTTAAGATAGCAAGAAATCACTAGTCGCATTAAAATGAAGGCAAATTTATTATTAGTTCTAACAGACATTTTATTCATGTGTAAATGACAGGATAATAGAACTGTTGTTTGACAGCTTGCTGAGAAAATTGTAGCTTTCATCATCTTAGATGATAAATTTTTCCTAAAATAAAATGAACACCCATGGAAGAAATTGGAATTAGGGTTTTAGACAGAGAAAAGAATATGACAACTATTCCACTTAACTAAATCAGTTTCTGTGATCTCTCATGAGGTAAAAATACTTTGGTTCAGAACAAGCCAAATTCAGACATCACTTGGCAAGTTAAATAGTAGAAGTGGGCAAAATACTTGGAGAATTTAAAAGGAAGAGTAGTAAACTCACCTTCAGATTCTTAAAGCTCATTAGTTTACTGAAAACAAGCAATTTTGTATTTTTTCATTGTCCTCATGTTTCAGGAGTCTCACACAAATGTGATTTTTTTTTTTTTTCATAGAATCACAGAATGGTTTGGGTTGGGAGGAACCTTAAAAGATCATCTGGTTCCAACCCCCCTGCCACAGGCAGGGATGCCACCCACTAGACCAGGTTGCCCAAAGGCCCATCCAACCTGGCCTTGAACACTGCCAGGTATGGGGCCTCCACAGCTTCTCTGGGCACCCTGTGCCAGTGCCTCACCACCCTCACAGGGAAGAATTTCCTCCTAACATCTAATCTAAATCTCCCCTCTTTTAGTTTAAAACCTTTGCCCCTTTTCCCAACATTATCTACCTGAGTAAAGAGTCCCTCTCCACCCTTTTTACGAGACCCCTTTAAGCACTGAAACACCTCTATGAGGTCTCCCCGGGGCCTTCTTTTCTCCAGGCTGAACATCCCCAGCCCTCTCAGCCTTTCTTCATAGGAGAGGCAATTTGATTGCAAAAGCCTATTAATGCTGCTAAAAAAAGTCTAGGATTTGTTACAGGATTTTGAGTCTTGGATCTGAGGAGGAATACTTTTCTTTTGAAAAAGTTATATAGGTGGCTTTAAATACTTTTAATAGAGAGGACAAGGAAATGCCAAGACCTCCCAGAGGATTTGAAAAATGAAGTGCTAACCAACATGGGAAGTATAAGCTTCTCTTTGTGGAAAGAACGTTATTGGAAACTTCTCTTTTCACATGTCAGTCTTGGCATGGAGAATAGAAAGCATAAGCATTTTTTACAGCTGCCAAAAATGAATTTGAGGCTGAAGTGTTTTGTTCACAGCAAAAAAAAAAGAGATTAGTTTGACCTTAAGTAAATCATTACATTCCAAACAAATGGTTATTTTGCATTTAAATTGAATAGGCTATGAAAAAGGATAGTTTCTGCAAGTACTCTACATCAATGTCGATTCAATCTACTCAACTTGTCAATTTGCAAAGACTAGGAAAACAAAACGGTTTCCCAAAACTAGCTCAGGACCCTGGGAGACAAAAAAAAAGAAACAAACAAACAAAAAAAAACAAAAAAAAAACAAAAACAAAAAAAAAAACACCGCCAAAACCACACCACAGTAAGACTTCATTCTGTTTTAGGAGCTTCTATTGTCAGCAAAATGACAACCTTTTCTTACCCCAGGCTTTATCCCCAAATGCTACTCTGTGGGAAAATGGGAAGTTAAGACATCTCCCAAATTTCTCAGAAATTTAGAATTTCTTTGAGATTCATTAAGATGATTCTGTAATCACCAAACAATGAATCCAAAGAACATCAAGCATTATTTTATGGTTATTGTATTTTAGAATATTTATTTTTGTTCACATCAACAAAAGCAACAAGTATTGATGTGTAAGATTATTGTATCTTAAAACTTCAGGCCAAGTCTAGGAGCCCCAAGCCCATGCTCAGTGGATAGCCTTTCCTTGACTTCCTCAGTTATCTCAGTGATTACATTTTTGTCTCAGACCATGCTCTGGACTCATAACTACTCTGCTCCAGAAAACAAGCAGAGCAGGACTTATGGCATAATAAGGGTGGCATTTATCAGGCAGACTCAGTATACCTACACAAAGATAATCAGACCCTTCAGAAACACAGTCACTGCTGCTTTCATTTTAAAACACAAATAGGAGGCACCTGCTGCTATCGTTAGGAGTCTGGTAGAGAGTCTAAATGGCATTTAGACCTGTTCCATCTAAATGAGATTAAGTTTCCATCATTATATTCTCCCCAGCTGACATCTGGACAAGACACAAATTCTACCAAAAGACAGAGGTTAGCTGAAACAACACCTCTGTGACATTTTGCATCTGTTGCTGAATTTCAAAGTTTCATTCTGCATCAGAATTGTAAAGAAACTGAAATTTCAGATTCCCTCAGAACAAATTCCCAGAGAACTGACTGAGAAATGACACAGAACTTTCTTAGTGAGTGACTTTGAATATAATTTCAATGCTTCTCCACACCAGGGAAGCAGTTAATAATCTAGGGAAGAGAAGGGAAAAAAAAAAAAAAAAGACAAAACAGACTTAAAGAAAAATATGATACAAACAAGATACTGATCAAGTGAGCAAATTCAGAGGGAATGAACTGATGGGACAATTCTCACAAAAACCAAAGAATATTCTCCCACCCAGTGTGCTCTCCCCTCCCCCAGACACTGGAATTATCCTTCCTATCTGGGAGTACAAACACTTCATCTCTCACGTCTAATTTTATCTTTTCTCCTGCTGGCTTTGCTAACCGAGAATTTTACCCATTTCAAACAGTGGATATTTCTTCAACCTGTTAATCATTTCTGATTTGCAAATGGTCTGTTAATGTTTGAAATTCAGTGCTATAATGGATGTTACTTGGCAGGCCAAGGAACACAGTGAAATACTGCATGTATTTGTTTGTTTACTTGAAATATTAAAAAACCCACCCAGTTGTCTTCCAAGATCTGCGTTTAGACTGAGACATTTCAGATTTGAAGACATCTCAGTCATTCTCAAATCTCATTCCAAGATGCAAGAGGGTATACTTTTTATCTCTTGCCTTAGAATTGACAATCCAATTAAAACCAGTCCTAGAAATATGATTGTTGCAGCTACAATTTAACTATGGATAACTAATCTTTGTGCAATAAACAGCCTGTAGATACAAGATTAGTACTCTTCTCCTCCTAGAGTAGGCAGCAGCCTTCACCTTGAACTGACTTGAGGTGAGCAACGTGATGACACGGCATTGCTATCAACATCACAGCAACATTTCAAAACTGATGGATTCTGTACAGAAAAATAAAGAAGCACAGTCTCCTTCCTAAATGTTTCGAGGCTAAACAAACAGGTCTAAACACAAAGGGGGAAGGCAGTAGCTGAAGGCTGTGACTGTCCTTGACTATAGACTTCATCACATATTGACTGGGATTCAGCTTAGGAGAGAGATACCCACGTTCAGAAGCCATTTCTCCAGGTGCCATGGCACATTACT
Source organism: Psophia crepitans (assembly GCA_013399095.1). NCBI lineage: Eukaryota > Metazoa > Chordata > Aves > Gruiformes > Psophiidae > Psophia > Psophia crepitans. The sequence goes on from VWZZ01003898.1 coordinate 405,825, forward strand.
TGTGAAGGTGTCACTGTCCTAGTTACGTGCTGCAGTAAACCAAAGTGCAGTTTTAAAAGAAGATTGGAAGTGCAAGCCTCCAAATGGAGCTGTGCTCGAAAATGCGACACACGTTTTCATCCACCAAATCAAATGACGAAAGGTTCTCAACAGTAAATGTTCTTACAAGTAGGCCACTGTTCAAAAAGCCTTTCCAAATCAACAAGGCATGGCTCCAAAACTATTTAACATCAAAATCTCATAAACAAGTTCACTCAACTACAATTTACTTTCTTTAAACAGAAATTCAGCAAGAGTTTAAGAGACACAGGTACAGATAACACTGAAATAAAGGTTGCAACCTCCTTCATTTAGCAATAGATACAAGTATTAGATGAATCCAGATTTCATGTTAATTTGAGTTATTTTTGGCTCAAAACTGTTTTTCCCCCTAAGAAGTTAGCAGTAAGAACAATATTCAGAGACAAGAGATGAAAACCAATTAGCTGTGGCTGATGGGACGGAGGTGGAAAAATTCCATAGACTCATAAGTCAGAAACAGCACTTTTATAATGCAATTTAGTTTCAAAGAAAGATAAGAAGCTACAACTGGCTGTCTAAGACTTCAAAATGAATTAGATCACATGATGAGTAGCTCCATTTCAGAAAGCAGAGGAGTAAAGCAGAAAGCGATATTAAGGTGTCAAACAACAAAACAGAAGTGTACCCTGTGTCCTTACTGGAACACTCTACCTTTTAATTCCAAAAGTACCCTACAGTGTTCCCTGTGCTTTCTTGGTACCCACAAAGGCTGTCCTTGGATATTTAAACAGAAATGCCACCATGATTGGAATTTGAAGACACAGCACTGACATAACTGCTGGATAAAACCTGGACAAATCAATAGCAGCCCTGGGAGGAAGGTGCTTGATTTGATACAGTTCCTCAGTATCGGGCAGACTGTGTCTCTTGTGGTTGAAGTGTCTCTCTCCCTCTTTCCTTTAGGAGAATGAGATATTTGGTTTGTGTTCACATTCTCAAAAATAGCATCTGAACTATCACGCTAAATTCATTGGGGGCTGACATTTCAGAGTCTTCTGGTAGGGTCCATTAATTTGATAGCAGACTTGCCTCTTAGAAGAGACAATAAATACCAATGTTCACTTAGACAAAAAATAAACTTACACTCTCACTGTCATTCACCAGCCTTTAAGTTAGCTGATACATGAGATTATGTAAAATATTTTAGGCATTTTCAGTATCATGAAACATACTGTAATGTGGTTGGATTCTACAACTTGCATGTGATTTGTTACAACAGAATGCAATATGACTATCAAACATAACTCAGTGAAAACCATGGAGATGGCATCCAGTATTATTTCGTTTAAGTAAACATAGATAATTTCTTCATATACTTGCAGCATACCTGCAGAAAACTGGTGTTCTTACCTGGAAAACGTTTCATATAGACCAGGAAAATTACTCATTAAAAATAAGTATATTCCAGTTAAATAGGTTAGAAGGTAACTCAAAAAAATGATTAATATTCCTGATGCTTTCCTAATAGAGCAGTTACTCTGCTGTCTCTTTTACGTATCTGTGAGTGGTTTCATTTTGGTATAGGTTCATCCATCATTCAGCATCAATATGGCACTTCTCTGATGTATGAGTAACAGCAGAAAAACAACCAAGTCTGAAGTTTTCTTGCCGAGTCACACATATGTCGATTGCTGTTTGGTAAGAGTTATTACCATGAGGAATAGATGGAAAACAAGAATTCCGTTAGGCAAGACACCCCTATCCTCACATTCTTTATTCTAGAACATAACAACTTGACCTTGAACAAATGTTCACAAAACAAGGAAGGCATTTTTTCATATTAGCTAAACATTCACACCCCTGGAAATCAGAGGCATGATTTTAGATCTCGCACAGTTCTTGTTTTCCGTTTGAGTCACGATTTTACACTAAACCTAAAGTGCTTCCCCCTTAAAGCTGTTGTAAGACCTAGATATCAGATATATTCACCGTACATCAACATCCTCGTAAGTTCTGCTCTCTACAAAGTCCACAAAGTTCCTTTCACCCAATGAAGCATCATCGTTCTCTCAATTTTCCAACATACCTCTACATAATCCAAATAAGAGTCTAAATACCACTTGAATGCATAAATGTATCAATATAAGCTCCCAGTTGATACTTGCTAATGAAGGTAAGAATTGTGCCTTTTTATATGAAAACACAATAAAAGACAACTCAGTAGAAATTCTTCTGAACTACCCTTTCAAGGTTGAATGATCCAGACTATATACACTGGGTATCTCTTTCCTTCTGGGTGCAGTAGATTGAGAGATCCTCCCTAGAAGTCTAAGATTATGGAAGGCATTAGTCAGGTGTCTAAAGGTAGTTTCCACACGTACAACATTAATTCTGAACAGAAGTATTAAAGAAAATTGGAGAGGAGAAAGCAGGGTAATTTGTTAGAAAATTAAGTCCTGATATAGATCAGGAACTGGTTAAAAGCCAGAGAAAAGAAAACAATTTTGTCATGGGAAAATACTGCCAGTAAACATAGCTGTGAATAGATATTCAGATCAACATTGGTCTTGTTCCGTTCTGTGAAGTAAACAGAGGAGACACATGAGGCAGGGGAAAAAAATACCATACTGATGACAGAGGCCACATTAGGGTTATGAAGAGGTTATGGAGAAAAAACAACCTACATACAGCTAATTTCCGATCAACATTTCACATGTCACTGAGAAGACTTGTATGCTATCACACTGCAGCTCACTAATGGTGCCTTTTCAGCACACAGCAGTCAAAAATAGGCTTAATGAAGAAGCAAAAAGATAATTGAAAATGCAATGCCATTTACATAAAATCATGATGCTGAACATTACTCGAATATTATATTCAGTTCATTACTTCAAGTCCAAGAAAATTAATAAAATAAGGTCTAGGAAAAGGAGGTCTTGGCACTGTTGGCTGGCAGGTCCAGTGCTCCTGTTTGAATACTGTGGTTCACAGGAAGCATATAATAATATACATTATGTTTTCAGATAAAAGCATTCATTAACTTTCTTCTTTTCTTTTCTCCTGTAAACATGTTAGGATCTTCTAGACAAAGCAGAAATGCAACAAACCATGTAACCAATGTCAGGACCACAAGGTAAAACAAGGAAAGACAATGTCTTTGTCTGAACTAGACAAATACTTCAGCATATTTATTAATAAAAAAGCAAATTAAATCTGCTTTAGCTGTGTTTGCAGCCATTTCCATTGCATCATCAGGCACATCAATTTATGGGTGTGAATGTTTATAGAAGGAATTATTTCAAACAAGTTAAGCACTTGAGAGGCTAAAAAACCCAAACCCAGAAACATTTTTAATTCAGAAACAGAAACAAACAAACTTATTCTCAGGATTTTACCCACTTAAATAAAAGCATTGGCCTTTACTTCCCAAAGGCATTTAGGTAACCCTAAATGAAAATTCTTTTAACCACTATCTGGACAATAGGTGAATATTTTAGTTCTGAGATTATTCTCTATACAATTTCTTTATAAGTTACTTTCCATGTTTCCTGGGCAGGGCAGGACATCACTCTAGGAAACTCACTTTACTCAGTCAGTGGTCATCTCTGGGAAGGAGAAGAGGGAAAAAAAAACCCAACAAAAAAACCACAAAACACACACAAAAAAGAACCCTACACAAAACAAACACACAGTCAAAAAAAAAACCAAAAACCAAAACACCCACCCCTTGTATTCTACTCAACTTTGCTCAAAACACATCCTGTGGCTACAAGCTCCTATCACAGCAGGATGCTAGAATTTACTGAATAGCCCAGTAGTGCTTAATATATCACATACTTGCATTCATTTCTGTCTTCAAACACACCAGCATCATCTCTGGTGGACATTCCAGAGAGAGCAGGCTACAAGAGCCTGCAGAAATAACCTTCCATTTGACGTTGTTCAACTTGGGAGAAAGATACTTGATTACTCATTGTGCTGGGAGTAGGAGAGGGAGTACAAGTCTGGAAATGTATACATTGACTTACATTGAGCTTAGTCTCAACAGTTATCATTCTGAGAGACAAGCAGCACAGGTTCTTGCATCCTTTAACACAGGATGGAATGAAGTCCATGACCGGTGACCAAATCTCACAATTACAAGCTGAATAAAATTTGCTTCCTTCTTATTTCCTCTCTGTCTTATATTTAGTATCATTAACCTTTCATAAAACTGTTCTGTCTCAATTCTAAAACAGTTTTGTTTAACCCTAAACATGAATTTTATACTTGGGAAGACAAAAATCCCTAGATCAGTAAGCTAAGCATTGCCAGCATTGCCAGCATTGCTCCACGAACTGAGCCTGGACATGGGTCTGGTGAAGCCTCAAGTAAGGGGAAGCAGGAACTGAACTATGACCATGGGCATGTCTGAGCAATGTAGCAATACCCAAGGTTGTTAAACTTTTGGCGTGGGAAAAGATCTAGCTACTATCCCTATTTTCTAGCCAAAACTATTAGGAGAGTTTAAGAGAACATATGGATACTCCAGAGATGCAGAAGAACAGAAGTGCAAAGCAAAAGTGTTGGCAGATTTAAAGTGGCTTCCACCTCACAAGGAAGAGGCCATACACTAGATTCTTGTCTCAGATAGTGGCTTGAGGAGGTCAGTGACAGAGTAGCTCTTTAGACTGAAAAAAAAAAAAAAAGCACTTCCTAAAGAGAAAAAAATGCAGTACTGCTTGGCTAGCAGCAGAGCAGAGTGGTTTTTTGCTTATTGCTGGTTCGTAGATAGACTTGCACTGTTACTGCATTTAAAAATGAGAGACAAGCCATGAAATTTTTCACTACTGTAACTGTGGCACTCACTGTCTAGGGTCAGTGGGAAAACTTCATCTGCCTACAGAGAGTAGCAAAGTTAGGCCGTGAAAAGCACCAACTTAGCATGGCCACCTTCTTCCATGCTACCTTGAACAGCTTTGCATAAAATTGCACTGGGCACAGCTACCTCTGAGCTGGTCTTATCCCTAAGAGGCCTAAAATCTTCCTTTTGATTACATCTCAAAATGTAATAACAATTGAAAAATTTTGAAGGCATGACATATTCTAACTCAATGACACTGTGGTAGCACCACAAGTGATGTGTTTTCAAAGCCTACAGGAAAAGGCATATACAGGATTTTCCAGCAGAAGGATGATTTTGAACACATTACCACTCCACTCAGCTGTCGATCTGTCTCCAGTGACAACATCTGTCACCTTTCAGGCTGAATCTTGAGTGGCAAGCAGAGAAATCTAAGACAAGTTTTGAGGCTTCCTCATGACAGAGACTCAGCTCTAGTTTTCTGATAGTACCTCACCCATTAATTCATTGGGATTAGGTTAAAAGGAACTCCAAAATATGGTTGCCACTAAAGGTTTGAGTCTAGAATAGGTGGAACAAGTACTTTGATTTGAACACATGCTACAGACATGAAGACCTCAGTTCTCCTCCAACATCTACATTTTTATAATCTGTTCCTGTGATGCTGAACCAACCCTATAACAATTTAAAATAAAAGTAACACTATGACTGCAGCCCTGATCAATAGGATTTTAGTTGATTTCGAACTACTCAGTAAAATACCTTTAGGAAAAGCTTACAGCTATTTACTTTCTTCCTTCATGAGGTAAGGGGGGTACAAACCTAAGGAAAAGCTGGTATAAAAACACCACTGTCCTGTTAAACATAGATGTTTGGTGAAAAATAAAAGCTTCAAGACAAAGCAGATCACTTTTATTGAGGACAACAGGAGAGCAGCCAGATATTTATTTAAACTATGCATGGGTTTTCAATGGATTTATACCAAGTGAGAGAAACCTGAAGCGCCATGTTGCAAGCAGAATTTCAGTTAGAAGAGCAGCTCAGTCTGTCCCAGAGAGGACAATAATATGCTTGTTTACAGCAAGAGTTAAAATGTCCTCTTTTCTACTACCACTGCTACAAAAATAAAAAAGTTTGACAAAAGTGGAAGGAACTTGAGCTTTCCTGTCTAGTAAAAAGATTTTTAGTTTTACAGATGAGCAGCCATAAAATACTAAGTGTCTGTGATTCAGTGGTACACAGAGGCTCCCATTTCAAAGATATAAACAAACCAAACCAACCCAAAGAACAAAGATTCAAGTCTCAGAGCTGGATGGTGATGTTTAGATTAATCAAGTGTAATATTAAATAAAGAATGTACAGAGAATGTCCCTTAAAACAACTTTAAAGTTTTTCCAGCCTTTCATCCATCTGAGAATTCATGTCATAAAGCAGGACTCTAAGCACAGAATTCCTGACATGTACGGTATGTGTTAGTCTGAACTCACCCAAGTACAAGCCAAGCTCTATAAAGGCAGAGATCAGCTCTGCAGAACTAGAACACTAAAAATTCTCATAAAAGCAAAGCTATGGCACATAAGAACCTTAAGCAGTCTCCTTCCTGTATTGCACTAACAAACACTAGTAATAGAGTCTAAGAGCAACTTCAGAGCTCCAGCATGGGCCAAGGTCTCTAACTTTCGTCGCAGGAAATACTCACAAGCCCATGTACTTGCACACTGTGGAAGGTGAGTATAACGTTCAATATAAACATTACCTAACTTACTCCATCAAGGCAATAAACAAAAAAGGGTCACGTTTCAGTGAATTGTCTCACTGGTTACACCACAACACACACTTCGGTATGTCTTCTACAGAAGTTGTTTTTTAAATAAAAACATGAATGCACTGAGGCTGCAAAGTTGAGACTTTTCAAGAGGCTTTTAATATACAGGTTTACAGAGCTAAGCTTACATGAATCTGCTGACATAAGCAGTCAAAGCACATAAATTAGAGATGACGTCATGCAGAGTGTAGGGTGTGATGTAGGATGCCAATTGCCTCTTTTAACAAGAATTTCGTCATGCTATGACGTGGAGGACCAGACCACAGACCTAACAAATATGCAGTAACAGGGTCATCTTTTGCAAAGGCAAACCACAGCAGCCGAAGTGACACCACACCACCAGCTAACGTGGAAGTTTGTGCTTCTGACATTTAAAACTGATAGATATGCTGCCAGAACATCAGAGGTTGGAAGTCCCTGCACTTTGCAGGTCCTTGCTGGGTAACAGACACAGGTATTCTGATTAAATGTCCAGGTTTTCATTTGAGCATGCTCTCATTTAGCTCTCTTCCTCTCCTAAAACCCTTTTTTTCTCTTTTTTGCCCCTTTTTAAATCCCATGTCCTCTTCTCTGGAAAATTCAGCCTGGGGTGGTTCTGTTTCTTCTCCCCAGAGAAGAATGGACAAGGGGGAAAACAGTGGTCCCTAAACAGGTGACAGGGTTTTTGAAATGTAGCAGTCTGTCCCTGAACACTTTGGCTGATTACTCTCCTCTTAATAAACTCTGACCTCTGAAGGTCATTAGCTGTTTATTTTAACTGAGACGATAAATTCTAGCTCTGCTCTACCTAAAAGTTAATGAATCGTTTCTTCTGGTGCCAAGTGATGGCATTAACAGAAATTAAAAACTATATACCTGCTTGTACCCCACAGTCTTCAGCCTAGACTATGTAGTTAGGCCACCCATGACAGCTCCATCAAAACGAAGAGGTGTGCTCAGCTGAAAGCAACAGATATAAATGATGCTGCTTTCTAGCGACCTGCATACAAACTGTTCTGCTTTCCCCCAAGCAGTGCAGGGCAGTATGAAGCCTGGTAACCTGACCACGCTTCAGCACATTTCTCTCATGAAAAAAAAAGAGGTTGATCATTGCAGTGTCCCCACAGCTTAAAATTCCTGCACTAGATCACGGAAGGACTGTATCATCGCAACGAAACAGCATCAATATTTACTGAGGACCATATCATCAGTGGGGAGCACTCCGTCACACCAGCCAAGCACTGCAGACTTAGGTAAGGGCTGGCTGTAACCCCACTGTCACACTAGCATGTAAAAAAATATCCTAACTCGGTACATAGTCTAGATACTGCTGTACATAATCTGCATGCCACTCCAGTGCGTGATGGACACATTGTGAATAGCATGTTATCTACTCTTTAAAATTCATCATGATACACAATGAGTTTGAAAGAACTGACTAGGCCTGTACTTTCAGCAAGGGGAAATGATGGAAGTGTCTCTCTGAAGCATTCACCACCTTGCAGGAATCTAAATTAGTAGAGAAGATGTTCTCACCCCCCTCTGTAGTCCTGCCACTTGAACTGTTACCAGTCAGCGGACAACCAAGACTTACAGCAGCTGGATGGTGACGGGGGTCTGAGCAGCAGACATTCAAACAATTTGCTTGCAAGAGGGTTGTATCACCAGTACATCCCCTCTTTTCCTGCAGGTATCAGCTGCTCTGGGGCCTGAGAGCTGGGTTGCACTGTACACGTGCCCGTTATCTTGTTCCTGACATATGCTGTGCAGCTATATGCAAACAGTCAGCGTACACTATTTCAGTCAGACCTTGAACCATTTTGGTAGCATGCAAGGTGGCAAACAGCACAAGGCAGGCTGAAATGCCAGAATTTCCAAAACTTTCTCTTCTTGCAGGCGTGGCCTGAAACTCAAGATTCTCCTATTTCATTTTCTTCCATTTGGCTGAAGGTCTTGCTTTCCTTACCCAGACTAAAATCCAGCCAGGGAGACTCCTGATATCAAGACAAGAATTTTTGCTTAACTTATTAGGAATTTTCCCTTATATAAGCTAACGATATTATAATGAAAATCATTAGACAACTAGTTCTGCATAAAACAGACAAAACACTAGACTAAGCCTCACCTCTCTCTGAGCTCTTCAAAGCAGCAGTGCCGAAGGCTCTTGCAGCAATCCACCACAGTGTTCCACACAGTCTTTCCAATTAGCTCAGGAAAGAAAGGAAACGAAAGTACACCTCCCCTCCTACACTTTGAATCCACTAACAAAAGTTATCGTCCTGCACATCACAGGTTTGATGAACAGACTCACAACAGCTTTTCTGTGTTGGAAGACCTGTTGCATGCAGCCTTCTCTAATCAAAGAGCAGCAGTTCTAAACCAGATGATCACTCTAGTCTTTCTCCTTGGGAAAAACTCCAAGTAGTCCATATTTTCTCTGAACTGTACTGCCCAAAAACTGGAGGTATCACTACAAGTAATGCCTTAATAATGTTGAGCAGAATGGGAGTACATTCTGTATTTTGGAGGCAATACAAATATTTATTGATACAGCATTTGCTTCCTTCCTGTGCCAAAAAAACCCAACATGATGCTTCTGATTCATATCACATCCCAGATACCATGATTCCCCATCTCCTTTTCCAAGAAGTTTTCTGAACCACCCATCACATATTTGCTCCATTCATCGTTCCAGCTGACTTTAACATCTTACACTTCCCTCTCTAAATAGCAAAGTCCTTGTCCTGAGTTTGGCTAGAATAGAGTTAACTTTCACTAGAAGCTGGGATGGGACACAGCCAGGACAGTTGACCCAAATTAACCACAGTGAGTATTCCATACCATGTGACGTCATGCTCAGGATGGGGGGTGGGGACGGACACAGGGGAGGGAGTGGGGGGGACTGTTCGGGAAGGGGCAGCACTTCTCCAGGCAGCACTGCTCAGGGATGGTCCCGTTTCGGGACAGGTCTGAGCGTGTGGTCTGAGTTGTACTGTTGGTGGGTGAGAATTGTGTATCACCAGTATTGTCATTGTTTTCCATTCCCCTTGCTGTCCCAGTAAAACTGCCATCTGTTGTTATCACAGCTCAGGGGAGTCTGCCTTTTCCTTCCCATTCTTCTCCCCGCTGCAGGGAGTGGGGGAATGAGCAAGTGGCTGTGTGGTGCTCAGCTGCTGGCTGGGGTAAAACCATGACAGTCCTGGCAGCTGGGTTAGTGTAACCCCCAGTATCAATACAGACTGGGCAGAGAATGGATTGAGAGCAGCCCCAAGAAGAAGGACTTGGGGGTGCTAATTGATGAAAAACTCAACATGAGCTGGCAATGTGCACTCAGCCCAGAAAGCCAACCGTGTCCTGGGCTGCATCAAAAGAAGCACGACCAGCAGGTCGAGAGAGGTGATCCTCTCCCTCTACTCTGCTGTTGTGAAACCCCACCTGGAGTATTTCGTCCGTCTCTGGGGTCTCAGTACAAGACAGACATGGACCTGTTGGAGCAAGTCCAGTGGATGGCCACGAAGGTGATCAGAGGGCTGGAGCACCTCTCCTATGAGGACAGGCTGAGAGAGTTGGGCTTGTTCAGTCTGGAGAAGAGAAGGCTCCAGGGAGACCTTATAGCAGCCTCTCAGTAGTTAAAGGGTGCCTTAAGAAAGGTGGGGACAGACTTTTTAGTAGAGTGTGTAGCAATAGGACAAGGGGTAATGGTTTTAAACTAAAGGAGGGAAGATTCAGACTAGATATAAGGAAGAAGTTTTTTACGTTGAGGATGGAACACTGGAACAGGTTGCCCAGAGAGATCGCAGGTGCCTCATCCCTGGAAACATTCAAGGTCAGGTTGGATGGGGCTCTGAGCAACCTGATCTAGTTGATGTCCCTGCTCACTGAAGGGTGGTTGGACTAGATGACCTTTAAAAGTCCCTTCCAACCCAAACCATTCTATGATCCTAAATTCTATCCTTGTTTCTGATTATATCCTGAGTCTATCAAAACTGAAGGACTATCTTAGCAATAAACCCAGTCTGTTTGCTTCTAGCTTACTATTAAGATTGTAGATAATAGGTTAACGCACTATTCAATTCAAAAGATGTTGTGAAGCCTCATTTGATGTCTTTGTTGGGTCAGATATCAGATTAATTTTCTGGGCAAGATTATCCAACTGGTTTGGCTTTTCACCCTGTAATTTAACTGACAAGCATATTTGTGAAAGTGTGACGCAAGGGAGCAGCTCTACTAATCTCAAAATGTGACATCTAACGCATCTCCTTTATCCACTGGCCAATTACTCTGTCACAGAAGGGAATTGCGTTAAACAAATGGACCATGCTGGCGGCTACTCATCTCTTTGATGATTTTCCAGGAGCTTACAGATGGTTTGATTTTTTTTTTCCATTCCAGAATTTTTCTCTTAATTGAAGTTAAGCTGACAAGTCAATAATTTCACAAATTCCTATTCCTTATAACCTGTTCTTTTCTTATTCTTTCATATTCCACCAGTTTTGTACACTTTCTCAGAGACATGCATGTGGTTACAGCTCTGAGAATGGAGACTTAGAGATACAGCTGAAGGAGAGATAAAGCTCAGTAAACCCAGACAAAATTGTCTATATTGACAAAAAGAGGGCCAAGGATCCTTGGGCTCCAAGACCAAAAAGCTCAGACTGATTCATGTCCACATAGCTAAAAGTCACCCCCAGAACCAGTCATTACATCCAAGTTGCAAGTTATTGGTAGCCAGTCATGGCTCAGAGCAACTCTGACATGCTTTGGCCTTTATTAACCCCCACTCCATAGGTGGTCACACTCACTTTGTTCCACTGATGAAGTAGACAGCAGGAAACCTTTCAGCACACTTTGTTTTGTGCTTGCAGGCTGGAAATCTGTGCTGGGCACCGGGTGTGACAACATCCTGCAGTCTGCCATGGGTATTCTGCCTATTCCTGCATTTTCTCCTTATGCTTGTCAGACATCCTTAGATGACTTGTATGGTCCACTGTAGTCATGCCTCCTCCTTCAGCTTGGAGGTAGGCAAGCTGTCCTCAGTTAGGAGCTCAATAGCAGATTAATTTCATCCATATCTGGAGTTCCCATGGGACTTTCTAGGTTGGGTCAATACAATGCTCCTAAGCCTTTGGGATGTAATAGTGAGGACATGTTCTTCCTGCCTGGAATTAGAGGTTGTTGCTGGGAACACTGTCTATATACTATGCAACACAAAATGTTGCTTTCCTTCTCTGACCATGGGTCACAAGGTCCAGTCTGCCGCAACCACTGTCTCAGTGGAGCGTGTGTCCAGCTGTTCAACCACAAGGTGGTGAACACCAAGGGACAGCCTAGAAATTCATACCATCAGCAGCCCTTATAGTGCCATTGCCTGCTGCACAACCCAAACTGCTCATTGGCATCCTCATGCAAGACAGGGATCATAGCAGGGCTGGCCCCTCCAGTTCCCATACACGCTGCCTGGCCTCACTGGCACAGGTGGCCATGCACACTTTTCTGCCTCTTCTAATTCCAAGACTGGAGATGGCAATTTGGATGAGTCATATTTCCATTAAAACCCTCACAAGCACTTAGCAGCATTCACCCGCTCTCTTCCCAAACAGCTCCTCCTCTGTCTGTGCCTTGCCTTCCCACAATACTACGTAAATGAAATACATTATATTCACACTGACAGTCCCTACTGTTAACTCTTCTTTTTCATGAGTCACGTTGACCACTGTTATATCTGAGGGGCTACTTTCTTATTCCCTCTTCTCTATTCTTCATGTAGAACCTGCTATCACCTCTCTACTCGTGCTACCCCCCCAAAAGCACCTGCCAGCATCCCACCAGACTCTGTAACTCCCTGGCTGAAGGCTATGACACAGCTTTTATCAACTTCTCTTTGCAAATAATATTTTGAAAAATCTATTTCAACACCACAAGGGAGGGGGGAAAATCCATATTTAACTGCTATTTAAATAGATATCATCCAGGTGTGCATGGGGACAGGTAAGGAAGAGGGAAGTATTTCATCCTTCCCACTTTTATTTAAAAAACCTGGACCTTCAGTCCCACATGGCAAGGATATCAGCACTGCTCAGCTGGACAAGCTGCTGATGGTTCAGGAGATAGAACCATAGAGTCGTTCAGGTTGGAAAAGATGTTCAAGATGACCAAATACAACCATTAACCTAGCACTGCCAAGTCCACTGCTAAACCATGTCTCTAAACACCACATCTACATGTCTTTTAAATACGTCCAGGGATGGTGACTGAACTACTTCCCTGAGCAGCCTGTTCCGATGACTGACCACCCTTTCAGTAAAGAAATTTTTCCTAATATCCAATCTAAACCTCCCCGGAGCAACTTGAGACCATTTCCTCTTGTCCGATCACTTGTTACTTGGGAGAAGAGACCAAGACTCACCTGGCTACAACCTCCTTTGAGGAAACTGTAGAAAGGGAGAAGGTCTCCCCTCAGCCATATTTTCTCCAGGCTAAACAACCCCAGTTCCCTCAGCCACTCCTCACAGGACTTGTTCTCTAGAGCCTTCACCAGTTTCTTTGCTCTACTTTGGACATGCTTCAGCACCTCAGTGTCCGTCTTGTAGAGCAAGGCCCCAAACTGAACATCCACATACCTAACCAAACTGTCTCCCAGAACAGCCAGATCTCTTTGAGCAGGACTTGGTCATGTCAGAGGTGGCCTGTGCTGGTACTTTCCCCATGGTTCTGCAGGAGGTGCTCCAAGAATGGAGCCAGGAGCTGCTTCCCTCCTCTCCATCCCTCGGGATGCTTTCAGTCAAGGAGAGCAAGCACAGAAACCATCAGGTCTGCCTTGCTCAGGATTCTGCCATCAGGCTAGGTGGCAGAGTCAGCACTGGTGACAGGATCAGCCCAGTGGAGGATAGTCTTTCTTCTTGATCATCACCCAAATGTTTTGGTAGACATGCTGGGATCCAGAATGGTTTTCTCTTTAGAGCTCCTAGCCTCATAGAGCAGGGTTATGCACAGGGGTATTCTCTGGCCAAGTAGCCATGAACTCGTAATAATTTGCAGAAGCTTGGAGATATAAGCACAATCATCAATTATCTTCCCATATCTCAAGGTACACCTTGTACATTGTTCATCCTGGTCCCGAGAGACCCACCAACTATAGGCAAAGAAGGGAGGCACTGGCAGAGAAAAGTACCCTGGCTCCTGCATCACCAAGGCTGCAATACCTCAACTGTACTGTCGTTCACCCATAGCTGCACAAGTGTGAGCTCAAATTTGAAACCTATCAGTAAAAGAGATCTGCATGTGGAAGTTGTTCTGACGGCAGTCTGGGCTGCTACAGGCCCCCGAGGATACCAGAGATCATGCTAACAAACTGCACGGTACTGATGGTTGTGATCCAGTGCTTACATCTGTGTGATCGGCCTGTGTTATTTAATAGTACAGACGTGACTAACTCGTTACTTAACAAGACAGCACGCCAAGCAGTAGGCTATCAGCTAAGAAGCAGACCTAATCTTTCTGCCAAAACCAGCTTCATTCCAGAAGCTGTGATTTATCTCTTGCAGAACAACCTAAACTGAGAATTAGCAAATCCATATGCAATTCTAGACATTAAATAGGATTTATTAATTTAATTAAACTGCTGCATCATTTAGGTAGGGCATGCATATCATCGTCTAAATAGAGATAATTGCCAAAGCAAGGCAAGATATTTTCTTACAGAAAGAGGGATAAAATTGGAAGAGCTCCTATTTTAAATGCTTGAAGCTACCAAGTATATTAGACCACTAACACAAATGCACAAGTAGAGTCTGCTGGAAAGCACCACATTTATGGTGTTCATGCTGTAAGCAGCAAGAACAAAGTCATGAAAAATACTAATGATTAGCCTCTTTTCTTGGCTTCTATGCTGACCAAAAGTGTAACTGCTACACCACGATAAAGACAAAAATTGAATACCGATTTGGAGAGTTAGAGTCTCAGCAGTCTTTCAAAAAGTGTTCCCTACATGCATTCAGCCCACTGATTTCAGGTCTCTAACAGCAGAGAAACCTGTTTGCGTTATTATTCCTCACATGATGCACAATCATCATGTAAACAAAAACAGACAAACAGAAAAATTGCTGCTGAAGTCCATGACTGCAACACAGATCCATCAGCATTATCATTTCAGTCAGGCCCTTGTTAAGCAAATTGAACTGTCAGAAGGTTTATAATTGTCATAATTTGGGTTACAGGTAATGCAGAGATCTTGATGATTAGCGCTGGAGGTGTTTAGTGTCAGTAGCACAGAAATTTTTTCTATATCAGCTGGAGAGCTCATATGGGCTGGGTTCAGGATTTTGTCACTTTTATTATTTTGAAACCACTGGCAGACTGTCATTGCATCGAACCACTGCCCAGCGTCAGCTATACAGGCTTACGCGGTTTTGCTGCTGCCCCTTCACTAGAACTTATTTTTTCCACAGTGGAAATTTAGGTGTGTTGTCAGAATCAAGGAGCCTTCCTACCAGTGTATCACTTGCAAGGAAAGATAACAGCCATCGTTACACCCCTTGGTGTAAGCTGCCGCAGAGCAGATGTGACACGCCACATCTGCTAACAGCTGTGCTGTCAGACACGCAAGGTGCCGAGAGGATCCTTTGCCAAAACTTTCTCAAGAACGGTTTATCTAATGCTACCTTTAGCTTAGGGTGCACATTCCTGGAACAGCTAATCCCACAGAATGCTGAGATATTGTGACATCTTTGTCAACTGCCAAATGAGTGAAAAACCTTAATGGTGAAACTACCTTCACCAAGGAGTGAATATTAAGCATTTACTATCATTTCAATTAGAAACCTTGTCAAATATACATGACCCAGAATACACCTTTCCTAGAACTAAGGCCGAAATGTGGTCAATTTTACCAGAATTACAAATTTTTCCACAGAAAATTCCAGCTACTGTGATGTTTTAACTTTTTCCCAGAATTATGTGTTTCACTTCTTTCAAAGTACGCTGTTATTTATCCCCATCGAAATGATTTCTAGTATAAAATGTATGATTCCCACACCAGATTGTCCTGCAGAGAATCTGGATGCTTTATCTTTGCTGGGATGCAGAATGATGCCAAGTTTCTCCCTCCCCCCAGTGCAAAACATGCCCAAAAAATCCACTCAAACACCAAGCTGCCATCCCTCGTGGGTATGTACTCCTGGTTCATGTAGCACTCCTAAGAGTGGCCAGCAGCAGATGGTCTGGTGGGGAGGGAATGAGTACAGACAGTCAATTTTTGTAAAAAGGCTTGCACAACATGCGCTGTTGTGCTGACACATTTGGCATTTAACTTACAGACAAAACAATCTGTTTTATAGGTGAAGCAGGGCTGCTCTTGAAGTATAGTTCTTCCAGAGCCTGCAAGTGCTTGCGTAGAGGACATAAGCTTAACCTACTTCATTCAAAACTGAGCAGCCTCCCAAATCTTTCATGAGATCATGTGTTCCATATACGTTATTTTTACAGGGTACGTTTCCATGAAGTGCTCTTTTTAGCACAGATGGACAAGCTAGTGTCAGACACCAGGGCTTCACTAAAGCCTTTCTAGTATGCCTAGGATATCCAGAACCCTGTGAATTTTCCATCAAATTTTTCAATTAAAGCTATGTGAATGCAATATTTTAAATTAAAAAAAAGTCTCAGGAAGAGTGGATGTTTCTTCTGTCTTACAAGACAACAACCCACTGAACTAATTTCTGCTTGGAGACCTTCATTCTACTATAATACCTTGAAACATTTGGGTAGGTGAAAAAAGTCCTCAACAAATACATTGCTCATATTTGGTTTCTGTTTCAAGTGTGATATTGTCTTGTAAAACTTTTTTGCGTTTTAATATACAATGTTTTCATCAGCTACATATGATTTAGTGGGAAATATTTTCCTTTCCACACTTCTGCCACTTTCAGTAGTGTTGACTTTTGTGTAAGGCTGAATGGAACAAAGCAAGTGTTCACACCTCTAACAGTTTACCCAATGGAGGGGAAACTGGTATGACAGGAAAGAAAGACCATTCAGATATCTACCCGTTTTGACTACATTTATGGTTTGCTTATTAATGTAAGTCTTACAGTGTTTCTCCTTGAATATGCTGGAGTCAATAAAAGCCAAACACAAGAATTAAAATAAGTTTATCTTTTATTTCTTCCAAAAGGGCTTTTGATGTTTATTATTTTAGTCTTAGTATGTTAAGACTTCCTGACTAAGACAGAGGAAGGAGAGAACAAGATTTTTCTTTTTGCTTAGACATGCAAGTCTTGCCTTGGATCATCTTCCCAAACTCAAGTTCCCATTAAGGTTTTGCTATACTAAAGAGCCCTTTAGCTCCAGATATAATCCCTCCATAAAAGCAATTAAACCTGGATTGTCTCTCAAGCCTGGTTAAAATCAGACAGCTCCCCAACGTTCCCCATTAAAACCACTTTTTCCAGACACTGGAAGATTTTTGTAGTTCTTTTCTGATCTACCAAAAGTTCCTGACATGCATACAAAGCAGCATAAGCAGTACAGTTAGGAAATACTACTACCTTCTACTTCACAAACAGATCTTGGAAGTATTTGAACTCTCTTCCTTACCTGTTTACTTTTATTCCTAGAGACAAGGGCAGCATAGAAAAACATAACAAGAGTTTCAAAGAGCATCCTTTACCTTTAGATCTGCCATTTTGTATTCAGAGAGACTCTTATTCAGCACTTCTGCTGAGGCATCCATAATGTAAACAGAATTTAAGAAGTTTTACCTAACATTGCAAAGCTTACCAGCAGCAGGAACAGAACTTTCAACTCCTGAACAGCTTTGCATCATTTTCCATTAGAGAGATACCGAGTGTATCCCTGTATTTCA
Source organism: Psophia crepitans (assembly GCA_013399095.1). Classification (NCBI taxonomy): domain Eukaryota; kingdom Metazoa; phylum Chordata; class Aves; order Gruiformes; family Psophiidae; genus Psophia; species Psophia crepitans. The sequence goes on from VWZZ01003898.1 coordinate 423,351, forward strand.
GGACTACTTAAAGTACAAGCAAATAACCTCTTGCCTCAGTTCAAGATACAATATTAAAAATATATATATATTAATTCCTGCAGCCATTTTCCACTGAGGGAAGTGTCATCTTTTTAGCATCAAAGATTTTTCAGGCTTCATTGCTTCCAAGAAAAACAAGGAAAGAACCATTGTGTTGTCCGGGACACAATCCCAGACACCAACAGGCAAGGCTGGGGCATATCTTCTCAAAGGGAAGCACAGTGTTTTTCTTCTCTTGACTGACTGTCCCAAAAACTGGTAGCATAACCAGGGTTAAAGGGATATTCAGTCCTCCAGCAGCCAGACTCCTTGTTTGCTGAGAGCCAAATTATAATGAACCTAAGCACTTGCAATTACAAGTGCTTAGGTAGAAGAGGACAATACTTAAAGCAGTTTTAAAATACTTTTTAAAAGACATACTTTTATCACTATTATGGAAATAAACAAAAATTTAAACATGTAAATTTCTATTACTTGATAAATAAATTCAATACTTCAACCACTGGGAATAGCAAGGGCTCCAAAAAGACCATTAAAAGGGGACTAAAACAAACTTTCAGGGCATTGTGGAAATAACCCATAAAAGAAGGTTCAAACACTAGTTTCAAATATAATTTGAAAGATTTAAGAAGCAGAGTTGTTTGTTCTAAATTTTAATCTCTATGTTTCTTAGTGACATTAGGACTAGAAGTATACCTTCATAAGTTTTATTCCAATTGATGTGAATTTCTGCAATGTTCTTTTGCACTGTAGAATTATAAATGAGTATTCCTGTTTCATTAATATGAAGGTCCATTCCATTAAATAATCAGGCAGGTTGCAGTGGGAGAAAGAGTGGGAGATGACCTTTCCCATCATTTCCGATTCAACTTCAGGGCTGTTGAAACATGAAATTACAGAAAACAAGGAAAATCCTCAGATATCGACAAGCCACAATAGATAATTGTAAGGAATTGGATTTGAAATTCTAATTCTCTTGAATTATTTTCTGCTTACACCTATTTTATTTCAACTTGAGGCACTTATCCTCCCTTCATTTCTCCTAGCAAATCAAAGTAGACAGCTGTTCTTTATATTCCATTGAACAGCATCAGACACATAGTAAATATGTGGACCAAGCATTTTGGAGGATTATACAGGTCAATATTTTTTGACTTTTGCAATATGATACTGAATCATAGCAACAGGCATTAGATTAAGGAAGATGTAGTGAGTATGCCTCGTGCATTTCTGATTAATTCTGGATAACTATTCATTCAGTTTAGTAATGAAAACCAAACTATTTCTTAACTTATTTATAGACGCCACAGCTGGACACTTCTTTTGCCTATTAAATTTCTAAATCAAGTTGACTACAAGAGTTAATGATCAAAGCCAATGCAGAATCACATACTGTAGTTTAAATATTTATTAGCTTTGTCGTTAGAGCTGTTCCAGCTTCTGATTGTTTTTCAAACAAAAACATAAAATAATTTCCCACACATCATTTATATTTGAAGCGATTACCGTATTGGTCAGACAGACAGGATATCAATATAAAGCCTAATTGAACAAGACAAATTGCATGTCAGACCTGCTGACCTTTTCAGAGTTTACCTTGGTAATCTAATGTTCCTGTTGGCACTGTCATCTTCATAAATACCAAGACATACCAAAACTAATGAAAAATATCCTTCAAACAAAGGAAATCTGCCTTTCAATCTGCTGGAATTCAGTTTTGAGACAGAACAGCACAGCATCAAAATACATATATGAAAGGCAGCGCTACTAACAATTTTGCAGTCTTACAGGTCTCATCTGTTAGCACCCACATCTTCATGCGTACATCTCTTCCCATCCGATTAACTGGCTCAAACAATTTAAGTAAACACAGCAATGGAAACCAGTTAAGAAACATGTGCTTAACTCCATTCCTCTCATCACGTTTGAGGTGCCTAACTAACCTAGCATGGTCCTCTTCACACTGAGCTGAGCTCCTCTTCCACTCAGTAAGGTCTCAGGTTTATCCCCATGAAAAACAGCGCTATGTTTTGGTTTAAGTGTTGTGAAAGGAAAATAAGCCCCTCAGCTCTTTAAAAAGAAAAAATTACTTTGGTCTAAAAGCAAAACCCTTGTAGACTATTGGCAAGTATGTGTGAATAAGTAGCCAGAGAAGAGGAAGTTAATTTAGAAGTATCTGGTAGTTCAGTGCTTACAGTTTGAGGTCACCAAGGGACTCATAACATATGAAATATTTCTCAGGAAGACCAAGTGAATTCCTTGCTTCAGCACGCATGAAATAAAGTGGGAATCACATTGTAGAAATTGTAATGCATTTGCACCGAGGAAGAATAACTTCTGTATTTTTTCTATTCATAAAATTACATTCTGGTGAACTTAAGTAATTATGAAGTGCATCACTGAATGCGTACAGGGCTTAATTGAATAGAGTTTTGAAGCTATAAGGTGTAATGGGGCGGGGGGCTAAGGAGATGCAAGGGTATTTTTGGTTAATAGTATGCAGGTTGTCAGCTAAAAAACCTCCACTCAGGATCATTTAAAAAAAAAACCAAACCACCCGTTATCAACTCATTGCTATTTGGTAGTGTGCACACAATGACTCTGGTAATCTGCTGCAGGTAAGTTTTCACTTTTCAAAGTTTGAGCACAAAGACTTGAATCGAAGTTGGTGGTAAATAATTCCAGCTCTTCTAAGTGGTCTTACAGGCTACACTTATTTAAGGTCACTAAAGATAACATTGTTTATGTACACCTTGAACCCTGTATGTACAACGCTAACTACAGAGCCCCTTGTACATGCCTTCATTCTCATTTATTGCATGCAGGTTCATCAGTAAGTAACACAGCAGGAGCAGGCTTGCACTTGAAATTCCCTAGAGTGGCTGAGAAGAAAAATGAGCTATTCCCCCTGCACACACACACGCCGTTTCTTCTAGTAGTCCTTAAGCTTCCACCTTTATCACTGCTGGGAGACAGACTGTCAGTCAAATCCATAGTACTGCAGTCAGGTCTAAATCAGCATTGCTGCCTAAGGTAAGCCAAACAGGCTGACCTCTAAGTCCAAGCATAACTTTAATCTGTAACCAGTACAACTAAGGAAATATATTAGACAGAAGCTGCAAAGAGCCACCTGGAAACCATGTATGATAGTGACTTTAAAACAGCCTCGTGGAGCATTCCATTCCTGGAGGCACTATCTACATCAACTTTTATTATTTGTTCTCAAATAGATTTTTCTTTAACACATTGCTGCTCCTCTTGTATCTGGTACTTTGAACATGGCCCTAACAGCTCTGCAGATATTCACCAGCTTGTTTTGACTAGTTTTAATCTGCATGATATGCCACCTCTTTGAACGGTGTTATAAAACCAATCTATATTAATGGTTATTTATAAGTGTATAGCACCTCCCTTCAAAATAACTTTAATAGAGTTCCACGAATAATTTTTAAATACATACCAAATACTTGCCTATAGGATCACCAATAATTAATGCTCTGGTGAATTGTAATGCCCCTGAACAACATTCAAGCACATGAAAACATTCATGAGTAAATATTCTTTTTAATTAGCTGGCTTTACTCAAATCCCGGCAAACTCTTTCTGGACTTGAAAGTCAAGTTCCGATCTTAAACCAGCATCAAGTGCAATAACTAAATCCTGCTTACAGAAACCAAGAATTTTGATAATAATACACAAGTTCATGCATTTTTCTATAAATATATTAGTTTCTATAAATATATTAGTTTCTATAAATATATTAGTTTCTATAAATATATTAGTGACAAAAGGAATACTGGGGAAAATGTGGATTCCCTTCAAAATTACACAGGCAATCTGGTCACCCAGGATATGGAGAAGGATGAGGTCCTCAGTGACTTCTTTGCCTCAGTCTTCACTGGCAAGGGATCTGGCCACACTGCACAAGTTACAGAAGGCAAAGGCAGGGACAGGGAGAATTAAGAACCACCCACTGTAGGAGAAGATCAGGTTCAAGAATACCTAAGGAACCTGAAGATGCACAAGTCCATGGGACCTAGTGAGGTGCATCCACAGGTCCTGAGGCGACTGGTGGATGAAGTGGCCAAACCATAGTCCATTGTATTTGAGAAGTCATGGCAGTCCAATGAAGTTCCCACTGACTGGAAAAGGGGAAACATAACCCCTATTTTCAAGAAGGGAAAGAAGGAAGACCCAGGGAACTATAGGCCAGTCAGCCTCACCTCCGTGCCAGGCAAGATCATGGAGCAGATCCTCCTGCAAACTATGCTCAGGCACATGGAAAGTAAGGACAACAGTCAACACGGCTTCACAAAGGGCAAATCATGCCTGAACAAATTTAGTGGCCTTCTACGATGGGGTCACAGCGTCAGTGGACAAGGGAAGGGCAACTGACATCATTTGCCTGGACTTGTGCAAAGCTTTTGACACTGTTCTGCATGACATCCTTGTTTCTAAACTGCAGAGGCATGGATTTGATGAATGGACCACTTGCTGGATAAGGAATTGGCTGGATAGCCACACTCAGAGAGTTGTGGTCAACTGCTCAATGTCCAAGTGGACATCGGTGATGAGTGGCCTTCCTCAGGGGTCGGTACCGAGACTGGCACTGTTTAACATCTTTGTTAGCAACATGGACAGTGGGATTGAGTGCACCCTCAGTAAGTTTGCTGACAACACCAAACTGTGTGGTGCGGTTGACACACTGGAGGGAAGGGATGCCATCCAGAGGGACCTTGACAACCTTGAAGGGTGGGTCCATGTGAACTGCATGAAGTTCAGCAAAGCCAAGCACAAGGTCCTGCACATGGGTCGGCACAGTCCCAAGCACAGCTACAGGCTGGGTGGACAATGGATTGAGAGCAGCACCAAGAAGAAGGACTTGGGGGTGCTAATTGATGAAAAACTCAACATGAGCCGGCAGTGTGTGCTGGCAGCCCAGAAAGCCAACTGTGTCCTGGGTTGCATCAGAAACAGTGTGGCCAGCAGGTCGAGGGAGATGATTCTCTCCTTCTACTCCACTCTTGTGAAACGCCACCTGAGTCCTCCATCCAGCTCTGGAGTCCTGAGTACAGGAAAGACGTGGAGCTGCTGGAACAAGTCCAGAGGAGGGTCACAAAGCTGATCATAGAGCTGGAGCACCTCTCCTACAAGGACAGGCTGAGGGAGATGGGCTTGTTCAACCTGGAGAAGAGAAGGCTCCAGGGAGACCTGGTTGCAGCCTTCCAGTACCTCAAGGAGACCTACAGGAAAGCTGGAGAGGGGCTGTTTCTTAGGAAGTGCAGTGACAGGACAAGAGGTAATGGGTTTAAACTAAAAGAGAGGGGATTTACATTGGACATTAGAAAGAAATTCTTCCCTGTGAGGGTGGTGAGTCAGTGGAAGAGGTCACCCAGAGAAGATGTGGAGACCTCATCCCTGGCAGTGTTCAAGGCCAGGTTGGATGGGGCTTCGGGCAACCTGGTCTAGTGGAGGGTGTCCCTGCCTGTGGCAGTGGGGTTGGAACTAGATGATCCTTTGTGGTCCCTTCCAACCCAAACCTTTCTGTGATTCTATGATTCATAGCACAAGAAATTGTAGGAAAATGAAAGAACAATTTGGCCTTGCACACAGTCTACTTACAGACACGCAAGACTTAATTCTGTTCAAGAATGTCATCATGAGTTTAAGCATGGGAAACAGCTGACTAAGAGCAATTCTTGAGAAGGAAGCCTGAAGGTCATGTTCATGGTCTACAGGTCAGTGCCATGACATTATCAAAGTGAAGCACCACAATGGCATGCATGAAAAGGAACATATCCCACAATCATTTTGTTCAGCTAAGTTCTTCCCAGTGCAAAACTGGAGATCTATTCCAGCATCATTCAATAGGTGTGAATGCTAACGTGGCAGAGTCCACAGAGTGCTGCATGATCAGAAGCCTAAAAAGCATGAAAGATGCATAAAGGTTTCCTGTTAAGTAGCATTAGAAAAGGCAAGGGAAGGTCATCACAACATTCTATTCAGAAGCAGCAGTCAGATATAAAAGAACCAATCCCTTCCCCAGTCAACTGCTTCTGCTCATCATGAATAAGCTTTAAATTATGTGTAGTATTTTTTCCTTTCAAGTAGTTTACATTTGGAAATTCTTTTGGTGAATATACAAAAAAAAAGTTAGGCAGATAATATAAATGTATCTCTATACTTCCATAGTTACAATTCTGCAGCCAGTCAGAAGCGACACAGGCATAGTTAATCTTGTTTTGTATGGAGAGGGTTCAAGTCTCAAGAGCATTAGAGCCTAATTATTATTTTCTTTTAAATTAAATGGCTCATGAGACAAAGCAGTTCTGGAGAACAGAAATTAGACCTGCAAATTGCATTTGTTCACTTCTCCCAACAGTCAGCTTCCCTGCACAGAAAGGGATCAATACATTTTCCAAGGTAAGCTATAGGCAGTGCAGGGTGAAAATGGCAAAGAAAGTGGTTGGCAGTCGTTTCTCACCAAAAATAGGTAAGTCCAAACTATTAATGATTTATATTGAATAAACAATTACCAAAAAAAGAAATGTTGGGAGGAATAAACTTAGTTTCTAAATATTCCCAACAGCATTTGGAGCTGTAGAAATCATTATGGAAAACAGCACACTGAGAACTACATCTCTTCTCCCCCTACCCCCATTTGGATTCCAGCCAAATGACTATTCAGACATTCCCTTTGACCTAAAGTTATATTTTAGTTACAAAACTAAAACAACAAGCCACAGCAATTCCTAGCAAGATACAAAGTAGACCATCCTGGCATATCTATTAGCCTTCTAATTCAGGACCTATTGTTAAGGTTTCTTCCCAGAGGAACTTGAAAAGCGAAGGGATCAGACTTCATCATTTGTGGTTTAAGTGACATTCTTCAACTGAAGTGCAGAGAAACAAAGGCAGACAATACTACTTTCATTGATTTTGTGAAAGGCTATGAATTCTGCTGCAAATTCAGCCTTTTCTTTCAAAGTCCTTTGGGCTTTACTGAAATAAATGAAGGAAGCAGTTTAACCAAGCAGTTTAACCAGTTTTGTAGAGCAGTGTCCTCTTACACAAGAGGCGTCCTCTCGTCCTCAGTTTTTATTCAGAGACCAAGAAAACGTACAGAAACCCCTGAACAGCTATATTCTTCATACTCTCCAGTTGCTTGCACAATTTCTTCTCTCATTGCACCATAACTATATGTGCTGCAGCCCGTGCCAGAACAAAACACTATTTTAATCAAAGATAGGAACTCAAGGGAGAGATGCAGAAGTCCTTACTATGTTTAGTTCTACTGCACTAAGCCTGTAAGTCCCATTTCCATTTTTATTCAGCTTTTCCATTGGCTCCTTGTGGGTTTATACATCAGCTCAGCTTTACTCAGAAGACCTTTGGGGTAAAAAGTTCAAGAGTAACTATTCTGCTTGAGACCCTTCAGTTCCCAAAGACATTTAGGAACCAACCATTGAGGGGGAGAGTCAAATCAGCCCATCGAATTAAACACATTCTCTTCTACTTTTAAGAGCCCTTGAAAACATTATACAATATTTTCCCCACAGACACACCAATCTGCATTTTACATTAAAGGCTGTTTTACTACCTCCCTACAGCAATTTGCTACCTATGCTATGAAGTTTTGCTATTTAATTAAAAAAAAAAATAACCAATCCAATTACTGGATCGCCCGAGTATTGTTTAGCCTTGTAATATATTCACTTCTCTAAACCACACGATGATTAGACACTCAAAAGGTGGAAATCAACACTGTTCTGTTTCCCAGAACGATGCATTTAAGCAGCTTGTCTCAGTGTGCCCAAAGTTTAATAAAAGATACCTTCTTCCTAACAACAGTTTTTGCTGTTAGCCCCATATTATGCCTCTGTTAGCTAAAGCCAAATGGTAATTTAGCAACTAAATCCTTGTTCAATTTATCTAAGTCTTGGCATTACTTTAGCATTGCCTGACAGTATTTACCTCTTCCTGAGCTGTCACATTGAACTTTCTGCAGCACCTTTTTGTAGAAGCAAGCCACTGGCTACTTCCTCCTGTCTCTTCAGAGGGCATCCTTTGTGGTGTGCTGGTTTTGGCTGAGACAGAGTTAATTTTCTTCATAGTAGCCAGTATGGGGCTGTGTTTTGGATTTGTGCTGAAAACAGTGTTGATAATACAGGGTTGTTTTCATTACTGCTGAGCACAGAGCCAAGGTCTTTTCTGCTTCTCACACCTCCCCACCAGCGAGTGGGCTGCGGTGCACAAGGAGTTGGGAGGGGACACAGCTGGGACAGCTGACCCTCATGACCAAAGAGATATTCCATACCATGTGACATCATGCTCAGCATATATAGCTGGGGGAAGGAGGAAGGGGGGAGACGTTCAGAGTTATGACATTTGCCTTACCAAGTAATCATTACGCATGACGGAGCCCTGCTTTCGTGGAGGTGGCTGAACACCTGCCTGATGATGGGAACTGGGGAACAAATTCTTTGGTTTGCTGTGCTTATGTGTGCAGCTTCAGCTTTACCTATTAAACTGTCTGTATCTCAGCCCCAGAGTTTTCTCACTTTTACTCTTCCAATTCTCTCGCTCATCCTGCCCATCCTGGAGTAAGCAATTGGTTGCATGGGGCTGAGCTGCTGTCTGGGGTTAAACCACAGCATATGGAAAAGAAGGTCATTTTAAGCAAACAATAAGGCTTTGAGAAGCAATAGGTGACAGAACTCATTTTTCTCCATCATCATCAAGAGAGAAACAGATGCACCAACACCCCTAAGCATATGACATCCTACCTGGTCATTCACTGTTTTAAAAGAAAAATACCAAGAGACAGAAATATTGTTCTGGCAGTAGAGACTGTACTTGGACTATTTTACCTCTTATTTAAATAAGTACTTTATCTAGGGAGACCAAGGACCCATCTAGTCTAAATATCCTCCTCTTCACCCAAAGCCACTGTTGGATGCCTAGGGAAGAGCAAGGGCAGTTTATTTCCCCAGCGCTCCCAGCTTCCTACTGCTTTCAGCTCAGCAGCTTCCCAACTCTGACATTTTCATGCATTTAGCATCCCTCGGTGGATTTCTTTTCCATTAACGTGTCCAGTTTCCTTTCGTGCCTGGGGTAAACTCTTGGCTTCTACTGCATCCTGAGGGAATGAGGCCCTGCAACGAGCCAGATGAACAGAAATGAGTATCCACAGTTTGCACCACAGAAATTAGTTTCAGCCATCCCTACCATCCATGGTAGAGCTGCACTTTTTATCAATGGTTTTCACCTTCCTCAGAAATACTAGAGATGAGCTGAAAGATGTGGCACACCTGCATGCTCCTATGAGCACATCTGGTCAAAAATGCCACCAAGAATGCTCAAGACATTTGCAGCTCTTCAGTCCTGCAAGTGGAATTAATGCAGTTATTCCAGTTTGCAATCTGTGAATGAAAAGCCACAGAAAAAAATACTAATACAGAAAAAGAAGAGTTTTGGGAAGGAAGTACATACTCCTGCTGCACGAATAATGCTGGGGGACAGGGAATGGGAGGGGGTGCGGGCGGGGAAGACCATCATGCCCAAAATACTGTGGGATTAGAGGATTCAGAGAATTCAGGATTCATTGGTTTGGATGATCACATTACAGTAGGAGACTGAGCCAATTTACTACCAGCTGCAATTCAAATGTTGTGATTAAGTATATCTACAGGCACACACTCAAATATGAGGTAGAGAAGTAGTATGCAGCCACCTCCTCCTTACTACCTGGGGGGAAGGTTGGACTGGATGATCCTTGAGGTCTCTTCCAGCCTTAATGATTCTATGATTCCCTGCCCATCACTCCATGTATGCTAGACAAGGTCATGGCCTATAGAAACCCTTACCCCAAGTACTTTTCCAGCTTCCCAAAAGTTTATGTTACAAAGGGAAAACAAAGTTATAGGACAGCATTAAAGAAATCAAGAATCCTGAAGCCTTTGATGGTGATTCAGGCACAGAGAGCAGTGATATGAAGAAAAGAGGATACAAAAAAAAACCCCAGTCCTGAAAATGAAAGACCACACTCCTTTGTAACAATATCTGTTTAAAGAGTAATTGATAAATTTAAAGAAGTGATTATCCTACAAGAACAAAGTCTACTTTTTTTTTTAATAATGGTTCCTTTAGCTCCCCAGCTATAATAAAACATGAAAGAAAAGAAAAAAGCCACAAAAATGAGCCATACTGGAGCACACATCAACCCCTTTTTGAAGTAACCAATGCTCTTAAGACCTGCGAAATGCTAACTATTGGAGAGAGCAACATCTTTGCAAAGACTAGCTGCTCGTTGAAAGGTAACTGATACGAGATATCCAAGTTCTCATTACATACTCATCATTTCCACAGGCATTTTCACATTTGAATTGACACACCATGCCTAAAACAGCTCAACAAGCCCATGTCAAGTTGAGTGGGATAGCAGTAGATGTCTCAGGTGGATTTCTTAGAGTTATCTCATGCCCTGCTATCACAAGGAACATAGTGCTGAGCTGGGAAAATTCACTTAAATTACTGCCAGACAATACAAGTGCCTGGTAACTGGTTTAGATGTTGAGGAAATTAAGTACAGACATTTGAACAGACACCTACACAAACACCTGTCCTCCCCACTCCTTACGCTGAATTTCCATCATTTTAGCTATGGGTTACACTCAGTTCAGCCAGGTTCCTGGGGTTAAAGGAAGTGGGGGAGTGGGCTGGTGTCTTCTGCCATGTAAGGTTTAACAGCTTTCTTGCTGCTCTGGTCCTTCAACAGTGCAGGCTGTCATCCTGCTCTGACATGGGCCATCAGCCCCTCAGGGGCACCTCTGCCCTGAGACACCAGTGGTTCCCTCAGGGGCATCCTTCATCTGGTGCGGGTTGTGGTCCCTTCAGGGTTACTCCCACCCTGGACTTCCCACTGCTGCTTCAGTAGTGTCCTCCCTCTGGCACACCATCCCCTCATTCCCACAGTTAAACAGGATGAGACTCTAAAAGACTGATATCACCCCATCAAACATAGGCTTCATCATTCCCATAATCTTCTGACACAGTAAAGCTCAACAGCTCTTTCTTTCAAACAGGATGACTCCTCAACAGTTTTAAAACAGTAATACTATATACAACAGACCAGACAAAAAAGGATTCATCTCCCACAGGTTATTAGTCATCCTGTATTCATGTGGTAGCTTTGATGTGCACTGGGTGTCTGCGCCAGCATCATAGAATCATGAGAGGTTCCTGAAGAAACTGCTACTCCATGCTGCAGAGTAAGCAGCCAACTATGGTAAACCATCAAGTTATTGTCTGAAAAGATAATGAATAGGAAAGAGAAAGAAGTGATGTATTCAACACAATATTTGATTAACTTGGGCTTCACCAACCCAGGCCTTCATTAAGGTGTGAAAGCCTGCCCCATCAATTCTCATCTGAAGAAAGGTCACTACTTGCAGCTCTGTATTGCTTTCTGGAGCACTTCCCTCCTCCCATAGTTGATTTGCACCACGGCTTCCACCAGCCTCTTTTGGCAGTCCTCATCATGATCATTCCCTTTTCACATGCTGGTATGGGTTTCCCTAGAAAGCAAGAAGGCAGCACCAGGAGTGGGACAGACCTGCATTGCTTATTACCTTTTCTGCTCAAGCTTTGCTTTTTAATGTGGTTTGGTTTTTAAGTCGTCTCTTCACTTCATGGCATTTCTCTCCTTCCTGTTCTCCTCTCCCATTAACCGAGATAGTCTTGGGTGTTTTACTCCCTTGCTGACAGGACTTGGCTCCCCAGCTTCTGTCTGTGTACTTTAATTGCCTTGGAGGGCTACCATGGCAGAGAAATACGTTTGTGTGTGCAGGTATTACTGCAGAGTTTCATTTGTTTTCTTACATAGATTTTATTCAAAACCTCTTCCCATCCCTCTCCTTTCCCCTGTGTGCTCTCCAGTTCTGTTACAGTAAGGACCTGTGAAGTGCCTGATCTCTTATCAAAAATAGTGTATTTAGTTAAGTAGTTGAAAAATAGCTTATTGCCTTCTCAACAGGAAGTTATTGCACAACAATTTTACAGTCACAGGGCAACAATAAACAGAAACACTCATCTACATTTCTTAACATTGAAACATGGATGGAGAATGCCTACATGGATAATTCTATGCATCCAGAGAACCAAATTTTCAAAAGGTCAAGAACAGAGAATACAGGTCTCAGGAGTCATCCCATTATACTATCACCTCAGGCAGTTCCTATCACAGTTTGTTTCCTCTGGTTTCTTCCCACCACTTTCCATATTTCATCTCTTCACACTAAGCTTTGTGGGAAGGGGCATGGTACAAGCATTACAAAAAACCCTCTGATACAGAGTTCTGGCATCAGCTGAGGTCTTTAGGCACGTGGAGCAAGTAAAGCAGGATACTCACTAGGAAGGAGTCCTCTGCAGGAAGGGAAGCCAGGTACATACCCCTACACACATAAACTAAACCCATTACACCGTTGAACTCAACTACAAATACTTTCACAGAAGAAACTAAGCGGGTACCAAGTATGTTCACACACTAAATGAGTTTTATGTCTGATTACCTATTACTTGTAAAGCTATTGGACCTGGAATCTACCTGCAATTTTATTTCTCAGTTCCCCACTCTTCTTCAGATAAAAGTTCATAGGATTTAAGGCAGAGCAACACAGAGGCTGTTCCAAGTGGAGACTGGAACCATTCACACAGCTGAGGGGAATTAAAAGAGCAATGAAATGGGAACAGAGAAATGAGGGTTCTGAAGAGCCATAGTACAGCACATCTGAACAGAGCAGTTCACAAATGTTTTCCTCCACACCGCCTCATCCCTCATGAAATTAACGTGTCACAAAGCTCAGTCCCTTAGAACAGGGGTTCACCATATGTAAATGCTCTTGGAGTTTTACTCTTCTATTAGAAAGATCCATCAACCAAATCCGGGAAGAAAAACAGCAGATTATTAAAACCACTCCTATTGGTCACTTCCTGTGAAGGTCCCTGCAATGGTTTAGGCAGGAGAGTCTAGACAGGCAGTGATTGATAAATACATGGGAGAAAACAGAGGATGCCTTGTGGATAGGAGACCTGAGTTCATTTCTGCCCACAAGAGTGCCTGTTTGCACTTTGGCCAGTCAATATACACTTTGACTCCTTGACTGAAGGACAGTGACTATACTGCATCACTAAACCACAAGAAGGCCAAAAAATTATAGATCGTAAGCTCCCCGTATGTTAATGGAAAGCTTTTAAGAGTCTTAGGCAGAGAATTTCATGCACATACTTCGTCTTATCCTTCTAATCAGTCAGCAAGTCTTTGCTCCCCCTTCTCTTCCATGGGCTGGAGGCAACTGGCCAGAGCTGTCTGTGCTGATCCAGTAGTGACCTGCTTTGCCCTGGTGTGCCCACACCCAGGCGATAACCAGGAGGAGCTGCCTGGCTGGAAGATCTCTACCCTCAGCTACTACAACAGGAGTCCAGTTATACTTTATTAGTGTTGGTTTTAACACTCAAATATCACACGCTGCATTTCTTTATTACATTTGTTACCTGGATTCTCAGAAAATAGCTTGCATATTCCAAGTACAAACTTATGCCAGAGACCAGGCTCTTTCCCCCAAGATAGGCTTGCACTATTATTTGCAATTTATCCAGTTAGTCACCTGCTTTTACCACTCTTCCCCTTCAGAAAAGTCCCTGGATATAGGCCTACATTGCCTCCTATGAGATCACATCTTAACACAAAAGCGAATTCAATCACAGGGCTTTGCACTTGGCAGCAGTACTCTGCTCAGAACTGAGAAGAGACAACTGCCCACAGAAGTCGTACTCCATGCTCTGCTCAATAAATGAGACTTGCTTGCTTGTGCCCTACAAAATGCAGCGGTGTGCAGAGATCCCAGCTCTAGTTCTAGTTTGAGTCAGTCCTTAGACTGTGATTTGCGACAAAACAACCTTTGTCAGGTGCCTCTGCTGCCCTGTGTTTACACAGGCATACAGCTAGCTTGCTCTGGAGAAACGACCTCAGAAAACCCTATGCTTCTGAGTTAATCCTCTGACCCAGTTCAGATGCATATATCCAGAGGGAAGCTGTTATAGTCCTCAGTTCCCCCCCAGTTTCAGTGAAGCAAGGCTGAAGGCTGGTTCTCAGCATCTCACAGGACTGTGCAAATGTGGCTTCCTCAGCACTGTTTGATCAGTCTGATAAATCATGACCACAAGGTTTTTAAAAAAGTCTAAAAGTGAGATTGTTGCTGAAAACTGTGGTGTCTTTGGCATCAAGTTAGTCACTGAAAGCAGTTTTTCAGAGATCCCAACTTGAACCTCATGTGCCCTCATGTATATTCAAAGCTGAATGGGTCAGCACAACAGCCTCCTTGGTTTCCAGTTTTAGCCTGGCTAGAGTGGAAGTGCTGAGCACCAGGCACCATACAGTGGTAATATCACCAGCAGTGATCCAGTAGCATGTAAAACAGAAAAGTAAAGTAAACAGCAATTAATCCTGGGAAAAATACAGGCCATGTTACGTTCCTTAAATAAGGCAAGTAACTTTTTATTTTGGGCTGCATTTCACCTTCATCAGCTGCTGCTAATTCACACCTGTTTATCCCAAGCTTTCTGCTTACAATTAAATAGCAATAGAGTCTGAGTGTATTTTTTTTTTTATTAGCCAGGATTCTTAGTTCTGGATTCTTTCAGACACCGCCTTCTCTTCTGCAAGGTTTTGGCCCTATTAAAAGTAATATAATGATAGTATATAATATTAATTATAATGCAACTTTAAATTAGGTGGTTGTCCTCATTAGCACAACCACCTCAGCCTTACTGTGCTGAAACACACAGGCACCCTCTGCAATGACTTATCTGTCTTCCTTAAGAAGGGATCTATCATTTTTTTGCATGATCTCTAGTGGAAATCCTATCTTGAAGTAAAAAGATGCATGCACAGTTGCTAGGAGGTTAGAAGGAGGAAATATGATTCAGAAACAGAGATCCACGGAGCATCTTGCAGGTCCTGGAAGAACTAGTGGCAGTCCTTCTGCCTGTACATGGTTTTCAGTTTTCATGCAGTGCACCTGCTTAAGCAGGGCTCAGAGATAAGAATATCAGAATATTCAGACTAATTCTTATAAGGAGCCAAAAGGGTTAGGTTTGGACTGATAGGAGGGGGGCAGCTTGCAAGGTGTCAACCATTATAAGGAACAAACAGTAGAGCTTCCCCCAAGACTCAAGTAAGCCATCAAGCTTTTTGAATCTGCAGTAACCTGTTGTTCAGGTTGATGTTTACGTTCGTCAGAAATAGTGCAGAGCAACATCTGTCACCACTGGGCAGGGTAAGACCAGTGTGGTCTCACACATTACCTATGAGGTATTTATCTGCTTTTTATCTCACTCTTCCTGTGTGGCACATTTGCAGCACAAACCACAACTTCTCTCCTCCATGACCCCTCACGCAACTCCAGACCAGCTGTAGATGACACTTGGTTTCAGTGGGCAGCAGACAGGAAAGAGACAATAGTATCCCAATGACAAATCTCTGCCTGCTTGAGCAATGGCCCCTCCTGCAGTAGCACTTCGTTGCAGAGAGACTCACAAAGGACATTGAGACATCTGAAAACTGGAGAAATAATCCCACAAAACAGTCTCCTCTTTATGACAGAATGGACGGCTTAGTTCCACTTATTTTCCTATCTCTAGGAAAATAAAAACAAAACCGAACAAAAAAAAAACAGAAAAATGAAAACAGTGCTATGCACACAGGAGTGTCATGCTCTCGAACTCCTGAGTCCTTGGTAAAACCAAAGCCACGTTCCTCCCATGAGGCACTACTGCAGACACATCACTCCAAGCTTGGCAGATTTTCCCTTCCTCTGGATTCCTGACTCAAACCATTTCTTGGCATTTTTCGGCAGGGGAGAAAGGGGAGTGAGGGGAAGACAATGACTCTTTCATTGAATGAAGAGAATTTCACCCCAAAAAGGGGTGGGAGTTGTGAGGGCTCTTTGTTTTGGAGGAGGTTGTTTTGGTTGGGGGCATAAGGTTTTTTAGGGGTTTTTTGGTTGTTTTGGGACAGGTTTTTTTGTTGGGGGTTGGGGGGGAAGTTTTCTATTGTCTCATGAAGATATCAGGACAGAAATCCCTGTCATCTTGATGGTGGCTCTCAGTAGCAATGGAATCCATTAGTCACACAGAGCTGGATACTTCAGATATCTTTCAGCACATAATGCTGGGATTTACTTTCTAAAAGGCAAGCTTTTTACAGAAGGTATTAAGGTGGT
Organism: Psophia crepitans; assembly: GCA_013399095.1. Taxonomy (NCBI): domain Eukaryota; kingdom Metazoa; phylum Chordata; class Aves; order Gruiformes; family Psophiidae; genus Psophia; species Psophia crepitans. Next base: position 439,652 of record VWZZ01003898.1, read on the forward strand.
GGTATTTTTTTTCTTACCAAAGGCTTGTGACACATTGTTCTAGACAGCACTGAAGTCCCATGTTGGAGTTGCTTTCAGCAGCACCAAGTTAGTCATATCAGACATGGCCCCATGTTCTTTAGGTTACACAAGAGAAATACAGGTATTTATTACTTCTGCAGAGGTTTTGAGAAGCACCATGGTATATTTCCAGAAAACACAGTCATGGTTTAAAAAAAAAAAAGAAAAAAGAAAATTAAAAAAAGAGCAAGCAGAAGAGGGAAAGTTCTTTCGAAGTGCCTTGGCTAGCCATCTCCGCTACACCAGACCTGCAGAGAGGAACCTTCAGAAAGTTAGACTAAGAAAATTCTGTCATGCTGTATACAGTAAATTGAACACCATGAGTCAGATCGCTGGAAGGTGACGACATCTTCACTCTTCTATTCCTGACATCTCCAGAATAACAATACTGAAAACTATTTTCATTGTAGATCTTTGTGAGAAAAATCTGCTAACAGTACAAAAGTCACAGCTTGCTTAGCCTCCTTTTCTTGTAAAGTCAAGAAATAATGGTTTCAGACCTTCGGCTTCATGAAAGCTGAGTTTTACTTATATGGGTAGTCAACAACGTTGAAGTCAGTAGCTTTACTTATGTAATTCTAGATATGTGTTCAAGCGCTTATATGCTCAAGGTCTAAATTAAGACAAAGTACTTTGGCACTGAACATAAGGTCTCACCTAAACTACAGTACAGAGTAACTAATCACTTGTTTGCCACCAGAGAGAAAGGAAGGTTGAAGCATATTCTGTTGCTCTGATCTTAACTTCTTGTTCTTTATCCTTGAAAACCTAAACAGTAAAGAGCAACAACCTGCAGATATAATGAGCTAAATTACTCAAAGTCGTACAAGCCTATACACAGTTAGATTTAAAGGGAAGAGCAGTGCTTCAAAATTCGAAAGAAAGTCACAGATAATGAAATTGCATTGTAAATGGTAGAGTGCTTAGACATTTTCTTCTATGAGCACTGAATAATCAAATATCCAGGCTGTAAACTTTTTGCTATCCTTCCTTTGTCTAATGGAACTTTTCTTTCAAGGTATGCTACTTAGAAGCGGCTGAAGTGGTATATCTGGCTAAGTAAATGCAGGTTTGGGCCCTACCTTACACTGCACAGTACCAAATGCACCTGCATTCACAAGCTGTATCAGTCAGTGGGGATGAAGTTATACCCCTGTTTCACTCAGCTTTTTGGGAAAACCCAGTCTCTTCTCATGCTCCTTAGGCAGCTACACAACATGCCCTGTTACTTCAAATACCAGGAAGCCATTTACAACCCTACAAGTAGGATATTCTACAAATAGCCCAAACTTTTTCTAGCTCAGCTTTGCTGGATGAAGTGAGCTGCACTCCAGAACACTGCACCTTCAGCTGACCAGAAGATGACAGCTCCTCTTTGAAACCTGCTTCTTTCTGCTCCACCATCCCAGTGACTCAGGAGAGTAGGGTGTGCACAACCCAGCTGCACAACCACCCAGGCTGCAACTGTAGAGGACCTGGTTCCAAGATCTGGCTCAGAGGGATGTACAGCCAGTCCCAAGAACCTCACCAACCCAGTGCTCTCCCCTTTCTCCCTTTGCAGGTGACATACTGTAGAAGAGGATGTATCTTAATTAGACCAAGATGAAACACTAGTGATACCTGTTTCAGAAGAGATTTTTCTACCATGTCTAACCATGGCTCTGGGCCTAACTATGATCAAACACCATCTGAGATGTCCAGAACTAGGAGCAGTGCTACTTCAGCATTTTATTTTAAAAATTGTGTAGCTGTATGTATAACCGTATCACTGACAAAGCATACACCACAATCACCCAGATAAGATTTTTGCTAGCCTTTTTGCTAGCAAATCCTCAGATTTTCTACATCAGCTTAAGAGCTGGTGGATGTATGATCCTCTCACACCAGAATTCACCTCTCTTCAAACACCTACTTTAAATGTGATTCTTCACTCTTTCACTGATACAGTCTCCATTTCACCACATTTTTCCAATTAAATAGGGTTTACACCCGTGCTTTCTCCCCAGTACTACCGTAATCCAGCCAGGCCTTTTCCCATACACAGTAGAAGGTAAAACAGCAGGAGCTCATTCTCCCTTGATCACCAGCACAGGCTGATGCACGTTTAACGCGCAGTTCCTTAGGTGGGGCAGAGTCATCAGGAATCACATGGAAACTGCCTTAGCAGCCAGAACCCAAAGCACTACAATATCTATCAAGTGAGATGTGAGTCATTACAGTCAAAAGAGCTAATCAGGTTAGCAGATTTTATGCTGAATACATTTGATATAATTTTTAAGTTTCTCTTCTAAAACTTTGGTTCCCTAGAGAACGATCATTTAAGTAGTTGAGAGATATGATTAAAAACATGAAATAGTTGACATATGATAAAACTCAAACATTAATATTCAAGGTGAAAAAGAAGTATTTCTTAAAGCATACTCAAAGCTCCTCTAATAATATCTTGGGATCATTATTTTGTTTTACTTATTTTAGTCTTGCTGTCTCCCACCTGATCCCCAAAAAATAAAAGCTACTAGACATTTAAAAAATAAAAAAATAATTAAAAAAAAAGAGTTAAATGCAAAAAGCCAAGCATCAAACACAGGTACCTCAATGGTTTCCTGATTTGTCTTCCATATGGTGTACCAACACATTCAACGATCCCCATACCAGACTATTTTCAGTGCATAACACTACCTCACTGCAGGAAATTTAGCCTCAGAAACCCACAATTATGAGGATCCAAGTTCACTTTTGAAATAATGAGAGAGAAAAATTAAATTAAAATTTCTACAAATACCCTGATAAAATCTTTGTCTGTTGTAAGTTAAGGTACCAAAACCTCATTAGAAAAACTTCCAGCTCTTTATATGATTTCAATCCACATAAATCAGAAACCTCAGATCAAATTCCCTAATAAAGTAATTACTTTATACAGTATCCTTACCTTGAAAAAGCTAAAGTAAAACATAAGCTTACTGAGACAACTATTCACTTCCCCTGCCTTTTCACTCAAGAGAGAACACTTTGTGCTCATCTCCCTTTATTTTAAGAGACCAACTTTTGTGAGGCACTGCTGCACTTGATTGTTTCAGCTGGCTTAACTAGGACTTTCCACCACCTTTTTTCCATCACCTCCTACTCTTCAGCTAGGAAGGACCTTCCACCAGGAAATCTCTCATGATTAGTTTAAGAATACTCCTCCTTCAGTAACACTACAGCTAGAGGAATTTCTTTGTGCATTTACAGCACGCAGCATTTGTTAAATGCATTACCTCTCAGCAGATCTCTGATCTTGGCTCTGCTTTGGGTGAAGGCGCACCACTAGCAGCTACTACCTTTGCTGGACTTGGGAGCTGCGTGATTGCTGTGATCCTGTGCTTCAGAGAGCTCAATAACAAAACTGGGAGTCTCTTGCTGTGTACACTCACCCAAACACAATAACTTACTGTACTTCCCAAATCTTAGCTTCCTTCCTTCTCCATACCGTATTTAGCTCCTGGGGGGTTGCCTGTTAAATTTTCATTTAATTTGCTATCTATTCCTAGTGGTTGTTTAAAAACTTGCTTTGCAGGCATGTTTCTTATTGTTCCTGTGTTGTTTTGCCAAGATTATCTTTACAGGCTGCTGCCCACTTTGTCTAGAACTTGCATTGCTTTCTTGCATGTTAATTAGGCTGAAGAGAGGTCAAGAAGTTTCGCTGAGCATGCTGAAGGATGTAGCCTTCTCCTTTAACAGCACAGAGATAGGAACAGGCAGGGATGGCGATGCTTGGGGAGGAGAACAGTGACAGTGCCTGCTAAGAAGTATTTACTGCATTTTCTTGCCTGTTGATATAAACAATACAGCAAAATGCTTAAAGAGAGGGGAGTTTGGGCTCAGTCATACATAAGCTTGGTTTTAGAATGAAGTAAGAATGAGACCATTGTCTATGTCTGTAGTGAATTGAATAAAGAATAATAAAACTAGCTCTGCAACATATTTCGTTGGGGATATCCTGTCAGTATCTTCAGCATTTTAAACATGATTAGCTTTTACAATGGATTGCTAGAGCTGCTGTTAAACAGCTGGTGCATTGGAGCAACAGTCTGTGGTACGTTGGTGGTATCAGTAGAGGCAAAATCAAGCCACATGCCTGATTTGGGTTTTGTGCAGGAGAAGGAGAAGAAAGTAAGAAATCCTTTTATGTAAGTGTTGTGGGCCTTCCTATGATGCCTGCCAGGAGGTTATAACTGGGATAAACACAAATCATTAAAATGCTTTAATGAAGGAAGGGAGAAAAAAAGAAAAACAAAAAAAAAGAAAGAAAAACCTGCAGCAGATAGAAGTACTTAGGTTTGTTGCCTTTTTTATTCCTCCTAAGCTGCTGTTTAAATACATAAGAATCTATTATTTTCAATGTTCTGGTCTTTAATTCTCTGTCATTGTCATAAAAAAATCTAATTAAAAGATAATACTTAAGCTATAGGAATGAGTAAGCACACGCCTTCAAGGATAGGCTTTTCATGATGTTAAGGTGCCTAAATAAATCCAAAATCTGCTCTTTCACAGCCTATTTTACAGATAACCGATGGTTGGCTGAGAGAGAGGATGGTTTATAAATAATGGAATGGAGAATTGTCCTTGTATATATTATTCTTGTTTTAAAATATAGTCTCCACTATTATTTTTGTGCTTATATACATTTTTACTTTTATCTATTTGATTATTTAAGTGAGTATCTTAACTCTTTATATTCTATGCATTTTTTCTGTTCTGATGGGAAAATTCAAGTACGTTATGCCAGCAGGTAACACTTTTCCTGAGCTATGGGGAGATAAAGCTTCATTTTTATCAAGACTCAGAGAGAAAAGAGACAGTAGATAAATATTGAATTATTAATGCAGTGATGTCCCAAATAAATACAATTCAATAAAGAGGTAAACTTACCTCATTTGAAGGGTTTTGTTAGTTTGTTTTTCTCAAACCATTTATATTGTCTTATGTAGGACAAAACCAGAAAAGCAGTTTCCCAAGGATATTGATTGTGCTCCTGAAACCTTCATCAACAGATATTTAATGCCTCTCAATTTTAAACTTATTTTCCAGTGAGGAAAAGAAAAGATTCTGATTCTGCAAAAGTCCTAGCTTTTCTTTTGAAGAAAATTAAGTTTATACTATCCACAATCTGTCAGATCCATCTCCCACCCCCTAGGAAATGAGTTTGAGGTGTCTGGGCTGTGTAAATATGCTGTCTAATTTCAGCATATTTTAACTGAGTGCTAAAAGATTCAAAGGTTCTCATTTTCTCCAGATTTCATTTAAGCAGGCAGACAGTTGGACAGAAGGAAACAAAAAAGAATGAAAGAAACTCTTACAATGCAGCAGGAACTCCTTCCATAGCATCCATCAAAGAAACAGTATTTGGGATTTTCCAGCCGCAGGGAAATCTTCAATTTGCACTACATCAGATTCTGAGAATCCAACCCCAGGAACTCCACATGAAACTGAGGTTTATTTATTCTGTCGTTTATAAAATTCTTGTGTAAAATATTCCCCTCTGCCCAGCACAAGAGCTCAGGGACGGGCAGGCTCTGGCCTAGATGGAAGCAGAGAGGAGTTGCCATTTCAGCACCCAGCTGTGGCTGAGCTGGAGATGGGGCCTTGTGTTGGGGCTGGGAGGTATGGGTGCCTATGGGGGTAGGTTTCTCATTTGAGTCCAAAAACCATGCAAAAAGATTCATATTTCTCAAAACTAAATATAAATTCCCAAAACTCCTCCCATATTTTCACTCTGTCCCAGTTTCAGGAATTTATGTTTAAAGCAAAGCAGACACTTTATCAAGCTGAAATTTCATTAAGCAGAAGTTCGGCACGTTGGGAAGTGCTCTGTTGACTTGGAGCCTTTATACTTCGTCAGCTAAGGACTGCTGGTGTACCAGAGCACTTAGGAACTTGCTGAGCTAACAGCAGATACTTGGTAAATCACCTATTTCCCCATTTGCTTCTTGAATCTAAGTAATATAATTGTTGCTATACTTTTTGAATCTAATCCCTTCATCTGGTGCACGCCTGCATTTTACAAGGAATTTGCTGCCCTCTATTGATCATTTGGATTAAACATGACACGTGAAACAACTGTTTCTGTCAAGAGCTTCACTAAGGATATGTATAGGTGTTTGGGTATTTATTTCTTAAGCTTTGAACCTTTATAGTACAATTCGTGAAATGATGTTTGTCTTGTATTTCAATAATACTGGCTAAAGAGGATACAGCTATAGTTATTGTGAAAAAAACTGGACCTGTGTGCACCCTATTATTTGTTACCTTTTCTTTATAGAAAGCAGTAAAAAGGGACGTATGCATTTGGGAGTTATTCCTTACATCTGTAATGTTTCATATAACAGTTCATACAGGGGCTTATGCCACACGGGTGGCCAATAACTTAGGTCTGGACTGACGCTACATAGTTTTGCCGTACTGAAGAACACGAGTGAATGCCCTCACCACTGGACTTTGCTTTTCATGACCTGGGAAGCAAAATCACGCAACTAAAAGCTTCTTAGCAATTAATTATGTTATACACATAATGCCCCTAGGAGCCAGAGAACCTCCTGCTGACGTCTCAGAATGCACAAACTAGAAGCCTACAGCAGCTTCGTAGCTGACAAGGTAGAGAGAGACTCCCTTTCCCCACCTTTTTTATGAGTGTCACCAATCTGTCTTGAAAGATAAATAGGACCAGTTGTTTACAATACTGAATTGCAAAATATTGTTTGGCAAAAAAATTCTCCTAGTTAAAGTCTCTGTCAAAGCAAGACTATGTCCTGGCATGGTAGAGAGGCAGACAATTAGCAAGGCCTGCATTTAACAGATGGATTCAATATTTATGCAGCTACTGCTGGAAAGAACAGAGACATTTTTGAGACTGTAGCATGTGTGAGCTCACTGAAAAAGAGTAGTTGTTAAAGAACTGCCTTTTTGTTTTCTATAACAGTTCTTGAAATCCAGAAAGAGCTTCCTTAAATATCCATCCATAGCTGTTCATATCTTAAGCCAAAGGTTTTCATAGAATCATTACGTTTGGAAGAGACCTCCAGGATCATCCAGTCCAACCGTCCCCTCACCACCTATTAACCACTAAACCACGTCCCTAAGTACCACATCCAACCTTTCTTTAAACACCCCCAGGGACGGTGACTCCACCACCTCCCTGGGCAACCCGTTCCAATGCCTGATCATCCTTTCCAAGAAGAAATTTCTCCTCATCTCCAACCTAAACCTCCCCGGGTGCAACTTGCAGCCGTTCCCCCTTGTCCTGTCGCTAGTTATCTGTGAGAAGAGGCTGACCCCCCGCTCACCACAACTTCCTTTCAGGTAGTTGTAGGGGGCAACAAGGTCTCCCCTGAGCCTCCTCTTCTCCAGGCTAAACAGTCTCAGTTCCTTCAGCCGCTCCTCATAAGACCTGTGCTCCAGCCCTTTCACCAGTTTTGTTGCCCTTCTCTGGACATGCTTCAGGGCCTCAATGTCCTTCTTGTAGTGAGGAGACCAAAACTGAACACAGCACTCGAGGTGCTGCTGTTTCATAGTTAACATACTGCAACCTTTGATTCTGGTGGGATTGTGACTTTGATTCAGTATTGCATCTCTGGCTAAGGGAAGATACAGAGGTCCAGCAGCACGTTCTGCACTCGCATAAAGATCCTGAAGTTTCTATCTGGCACAAGTCAGTTCTTGAGCAGAATCTGAGCAGGTCTGGACAACGATAGGTGATAGTAGTTTCAATGACAAGATGAAACAATACCTTTTCGGAGGTATTACTCTGTGCTTATTTTTGTACCTCCCTTAAAATGGGATTTCAGTGATGTCAGTGATGGATAGTTTGACAACAGTAACATAGGAAAAGACATTCAGTCTTTAGGTGCTTATCTGCAGCTTATCTTCTTGGAGATAGGGCTCTAATGCAAAGAATGGAAATCCATGTAAATATTATTGTTGTTTTCAACATTTAATAGCCCCTCTTCAGATACTTTCTACAATGGTTTGCCAGCCCATGCTTAAGGAGAAAATAGGTAGCAGCAAAGTTTGTGCTGTTGGAACCGACAAGGTCATATATTCTGCTTTCTCCTTAACAAAGAAACACAGAACCATCTCTAGAGCAATTTCTGTAAGGATACTGAGTTTTCTGGATTACTGTTTTATTTACTCCCTGAATGGTGTGTATAATGCTTAAATAATCTCCTGGACTCTATGAAATCAATATAGCTGATCTGTACTTAAACAGCAACATTCCCATCTGGGCAGATCAAACTTACTTTTTTAATTTCTCAGAAGGAATTAGTTTGATTCCTTTTTAAAAAGAAAAATCTTGTCACCTACTTAATTGCTTTTTTTGTTGAAGTCTTTAAATAGGTGTCATTGAAATCTTTCCCACTCACAAACCTGTAGTTCTGCAGAGAAAAAGACTAGAAATGACTGGGGTTTAACATTTTACAAATTGATTTCTAAATACAAGAGGAAAAGCAAAGTATAGCAAAATGAGACATCTAAACCCAGTTTTAAACCAAACATTTTGTCTGCTTATTAAGACCAGGCTTTCCTGTGATAAGAAGAAACTACAAAAACCGTGGTTTGTCTGATGTCAAGTTCATGTGCCTGGGTCCAGCATCAATCAGTGCCTCTTAAAGCAACAATAATCCAGAGAATTTCTACCAAATGCACCACACAAAACATGCCTGGGCACAGGTCCTTCATGCAGTCCCATGAAAGACCTTCTGTGGGCTTCTGGATGAGACTGTGCTGGACACTGAAGCTCTTTGCTTAGCTGCAGAAAAGAATTCCTTCAGTGTACAGTCACTGCTTCTTAGGATAAGCCCATGTGTGGATGCCACTGGCCCTGTGCTGGTCTGGATGATGCATTATATGACACAACTACTGAAGGGTCACGATCAGATATCTAATCAGAGACTGCTTTGTCATTACTCTATATTAAACCCTTGTATTTACCCTTAACCAGAGTTCATGACTTCCTTTTCCTCTGAATAGCCATATTTTTTCATAGAATATCCAGAGTTGGAAGGGACCCATAAGGATCATCAAGTCCAACTCCTGGCTCCACACAGGACCAGCCCAATCAAAGCAGATGACTGAGAGCATTGTCCAGACACTGCTTGAACTCAGCCAAGCTCGGTGAGGTGACCACTGCTCTGGGGAGCCTGTTCCAGAGCCCGACCACCCTCTGGGTGAAGAAGAACCTTTTCCTGATCTCCAATCCAACCCTTCCCTGTCGCAGCTCCAGGCCGTTCCCTTGGGTTCTATCACTGGGCACCAGGGGGAGGAGATCAGCGCCTGCCCCTTCATTCCCCCTCGTGAGGAAGCTGTAGGCTGCCATGAGGTCTGCCCTCAGTCTCCTCTTNCACCTTCTCAGTTTAAAAGCAGATTATCATTCTCTGATCCCTTGTGAAGACCCTTATGGCAGTCAGAGTCTAGGAACTCCAGCTTTCAGATTCTGGATTTTTATTTTGCACAAGGACAATAACTGCTTTGTGATGCTAAACTAAATGTATTCCGAGCCATCTGCCATTCTGAAAGTGTCCTCTGTATAGCTGGTTAAATATATGAGAACTCGCCCCTTACTGCTTTTCTTCACCTTCTCAATCACCTCTCGCTACTTCTGTTGTTAGCTGCGTGTTGTGATGATTAAAATTTCAGTTGTGTTGTACGATTGCCCTTGACCAAAGTCTCAGTTCACCATTTTCATGTAAAACCAGTCCTCAACACTTCAGTTAGTCACGAAGATTTTAAGCATAAGTAAAAACCATTTCTTTTAATGTCAGTTTCTTGTGCTTCATGTTTCTTCTTGTGTGCAAAACAAAAGCAGAAAACTGTAAGCAGGACCCAGAAGCAACTATTGCTTATTAAATACTCTACCTGCTCCATAGCTTGCTTTGACCTGTGGATGTTTGTTTGCACAGTTTGTGTAGCATGATCTTCCTGTGGGCTCTGTCCTTAGAGACCTACTCATCCCAATAGGAAACAGGCACCTATTTCAGCTGGTAGCGAGCAGGCATTGTGCTCCTCAGCCAAAACCTTTTTTGGCTGTGTATGGTTTAAAACCCTTGGTTTGAACTTAGGCAGCAAATGAACAGAAGTATTCCCAATGCCACAAATTACTGAGAAGTAGCAAATAACAATACAGTGTCCTCAGATGAGGCTACCATTTAAGCGTAGAAAGCAATAGAAGAAGAGGGGCGCGGGGGGGGCTGGTGGTGGATGTATCTATATATAGGGTGGATGTATCTATATATATACTGTGCACATACCTGAATTAATAGAGGAAATAGTAGTACACTATACAGTGAAAATCTCGGAGACCTTATGTGTTGATCCAGTATTCCTGTACTGTTCTACCTATAATTTTCAGATCAATAACTGAGGCAAAATTGAGGCAAATCAGAAGAACTAGAGCAACTAGCCTGAGGGCTGGATTGCACAGAAGTGCAGAGATATCAGGCAGTCAGAAAAGACAGCCATAACGGACACAGCTTCACTCCTCTACATCCTTTGCCACAGAAGCATGTTCATGTACTAAAATGTTGACTTCACGGGAAGCTGCAACATCTAACCACCTAAGCTCCCGGGCCACATTAAACACAGCATAACCAGCCGGTCAAAAGCGATGATTGTCCAACAGTGTTCAGCGTTGGTGCAGCCCCACCTTAAGTACTGCATGTAACTCTGGGCCTCACAATTTAAGAAGGATGTGAAGGTCCTTGAATGTGTCCAGGGAAGGTCAACAAAGTTGGTGAAAGGGCTGGAAAGAATCTCCTGTGAGGAGCGGCTGAGGAGTTTGGGTTTGTCTGGTTTGGAGAAGAGGAGATTGAGGGGCAACCTCATGGCTCTTTACAGATTCCTGAGGAGGGAAGTGGAGAGGGAGGTGCTGAGCTCTTTTCCCTGAGATCCAGTGATAGGACGTGTAGGAATGGTCCACAGTCGCATCAGGGGAGGTTCTGACTGGACATTAGGAAGCATCTCTTTACCGACAGGGTGGTCAAGAGCCAGCCTGAAGCAGGCTTCCTAGAGAGGTGGTTGGAGCCCCAAGCTTGTCCATGTTTAAGAGGCATTTGGACAATGCCCTTAACAACACACTTTAACTTTTGGCCAGCTCTGAATTGGTACCAGGCAATTGGACTAGATGATCGCTATAGGTCCCTTCCAACTGCAGTTTTGGTTGCATGAATAGAAACGAATAGAAATTTCTATTCTATTCTATTCTATTCTATTCTATTCTATTCTATTCTATTCTATGCTATCCTATGCTATCCTACCCTATTCTAAATGTTTGCCTCCTTAGCCAGTCTTTAACTTTGCTTGGAATGGCTTTTCATATGTTATAGAATAGAATAGAATAGAATAGAATAGCATAGCATAGCATAGCATAGCATAGCATAGCATAGCATAGCATAGAATAGAATAGAATAGAATAGAATCATTAAGGTTGGAAGTGACCTCAAGGATCATCTAGTCCAACCATCCCCCCACCACCTATTACCCACTATACAAGCAAGCCAGAGAGGAAAGACCAGAAACTGTACTCAAGAAAATATATTTTTATTACTGTTACCGGAGGAGCATGGTAATAGTAATCAGAAATTAGAAAAAAAAATGTGGGTCACAGTTTTACATACTTTCAGCAATAATATTTTTGCAATGTTCTGTTAACATAAAGCATTTTGTGATGGTTGGTCTATAGAAGCAGGTGGGGTGTTAAAACCTGACTGAATTTGCCCCATCAAGTTGCTGCAGCTACTGCAGAAGACTCCCAGGACCTTTTGCATTTCTAATGAGCAACTGTCTGTCTGATTGATTAAGGTCCTTATAGTCTCCATCAGTAAATTAATTGAGCTGAGTCAGTTTGGGCTCTGGAGCCCTTCTTGAAAATGAACTCTTATTAAGCATAAATACTCAGTAAATTTTAAGTACAGTGCAAGCAACCAGAAAGTGCACAAGCTGAACTCTGGAGAAGGCCTCAAGCTAGGAATACAGGAAGAAATAAATGTCCATCTTCTTGTCATCCAGGGTAAGAAGTGTAAGATGTGATGTGTAACTGTCACTGTGCAATATGCTTATTGTATCTGCCTTTATTTTTATGTGATTACAAGAGACAGCTACGGCACTAAAAGCTTTGGGTACCACTTCCTAAATGTTCTTTACCTCCCATCATTTGAGTCTTAATATATTGTGTATGAGCAAATTGTTTCAAAAAAAAATGCTTAATAATTCAATTTAGTTTGCTTTAATGGGAGAACAGCGGATCTTATGGATAAGCAAGCAGCAGATCTGATATCTCTTGACCGTTGTGAACTTCAGTGGAAGGATTGCACGACAATTTCCTGAACAAGAAAAGGAAACTTTGGTCTTGATAGAACTTCCATGCGTAAATATGAAACTTGTCAGTAAAAATATCTGAGTAGCTCTCAGAAGTTTAATGTCAAAATATAAGAGGTGGATCCTGTCTCCTGTTCTGTTCAATAAGTCTGTGTTTTGCAGACAGCACAAAATTCGTCGTTCTTTTTCAGAAAGTTGGATGACAGGGCTAGAACTCAGTGTCATCTCAGCAAAGCAGAGACAGGGGTGGGTGGGTAACACTGGCTGGAAACAGATATGTGGGATGATGCTGCAACGCAGGGAGAAGCTGAATTAACCATGTCCTGCTGCATCAACATGTCAAGGTATGCAAACAATCTACTTTGAAATATAGGGAGTGTTCTCTGCTCCACGCTGGAATACTCTCTATGTACTGAATGTGACCTGTTTGAAAACAGTCTGGGTGAAAACAGTAAGAATTCATTCAGAAGCATGAAAATGAATTCAGAAAGGCTGGAGGAGCTGCAGTTGGGTAACTTGAAGGAAAGAAAGCTGAGAGGAGGACTGAGATACACACACAATCAAATACAGAATAGCCTAGTAAAGAAAACAAAGGAAATCACCCATTCTCCCTGCCTGTGGCTGACAGGACAAGTAATGGGCCAAAATCACAAAAAGAATTTAGGAGTGATCTCTATTACTTAAGATAACCCTATGCAAAGCTAAAGTCATCCTATAACCCCAAATTCTCTTTCTCAATGAATGAGTAGCCATCATCCAGAAGTTGCCTCCAAGTGTGATGTGTTTCACTTTGAATAACAGAGGTTGCAGTACCACTCACCGGAGTGCTGACCCCTGTCTAGCTTGCTCTGCGAGACCCCTCTCTAAATGCAGCGATGAGGTACAGTCTGTGCAGAAATGAACTGCATTACTTCAACTCTAATTCCTGTTTTGCCCGGGGCTCATCTTGTCTGATCACTTTTTCCTCCTCTTTTATCTCTAGTCTAAAAATAATTTCACTTCTACTGATACACTTGTCAATAAATTAAAAAACTGTTGTCCTCACACTTTGATTAGAAACCCGGGTGAAGCTGCTGCAAACAGACACATTTTGAAGAGCTGGGGGTGGGAGGAGGAGAAATACAAGGGTATAAATCTAACTAAAAGGCAGCCTAGCAGAAGACCTGGAGCACAACTTACTCCTGGCCAGAGAACCCCAGAGACAGCTCCACTGCTGCACACTTAACTGCTGTACAGAGATGCTGGTGGTGGATGTTTGGAAGCAACAGTACTTTCCAGTCTGAAATTCCCTGTTTGCTCCTTACCTAGGGTCACATAACAAGAGGAACTTGCTCTCAGCATTTAAATCATGCCAGGAAGGCTCAGAGCAATTCCATTTCAGCAGTTTGCAAGTTGTTGTACATGAGCTAATAATGATGAATGAATTTAATGTTCCACTGCTCTACTTTACAACAATTTGTCAGGGGTAGTACACGAACCAGTAAAGCTTGAGAATTGTTGTTCTCCTTCAGCCATCAATTAGGTTAGCGATCATTGCTGGACCAGGCAAGTAAATTGATCCTATTAATCTTTCAGGGTTCAAAATGAATCAGCAGTTTTTGCATCTCTTCAAAGAACTCTCTTAGACCTGTATATTAAGATCATGCTTTCTTTTTCTTTCCTGGAGATATATGACTTTTGCAAATGCTCTAGAAGAAAATTAGTTTGAATCTCAGCTGGTGTTATCAGCTGGCTTTTGAGGAATATATTCTGGCTATTCAATTGGAGCTGCTACCTATAAAAACATTAAAAAGTGATCCAAAGTAGCTGTTGTACTCACTTTAACTTTCAGTAGAGTCCAACTGAAACTAAGGGTTCCTATTTCGTGACTAAATCTGATGTTTTGAAGTGTTTCTTTCATCTCAACTGAAAATTTAATGTCAACATTATCTAACACATGGTATTTCCAGAAAAAAAAAAAAATGGGAATATCATCATCACAGTCTTCCCTTTAGTGCTGCAACATTTAGAAATTACATGATGTATAGTGTTTCAAATTATTTGGGGGTCAAATTAGGATGAAAATTAGGTAGTCTCAGTCACTAATTTCAGTCAAATCAATATTTCCGAAGATAACGTAATCTATCAGAAAACTTTAAGACAGTATAGTTAGTACTTTGAAGGCTCTGCCTCATTACTTTATTTCTCTCCCTCTCTTGCCTTTATCTACCTATGACTCCTGTCTTTTGTACTGTGACTGTAGCGAGGACAGGGCAAGAGAGATGCTCCTTTGAGGGGGGTGCGGAATAAAGGGCATTATCTCCAAGCTCAATACAGTTGATGGATCTTGGATGGCAGCAGGTGCGGTGCAATAACCAAGAGGAGCCCTTGGGAAGATGGGCTCCAGCAACCAACCTCTTACTTGGACTCCATGGTGTAGGTCAGCCTTTCACTGCTGGCAGGGTACTTCACATGTCCTGCTCTGTGGCCAGGCCTCCTCGGCTGCTTCTGTGTTAATAGCAAGAACGTCCACAAGGAGAAGTAAATAAATTATTTCCACAGTGTAACTTAGGAAGGAAATAAAAAGATATTCAGATGGAATAGCAAAGATAAATTACATGTGCTCTGCTTCTAACCTTTACTCACAATAAGAGAGAAAAGAAGTGCTTTGGTGCAAGCTACTGGACTTGATGTGGTCCCTTTATCTCTGCTTATCACAGCATCACACTTGAGTCACTGCCCAGGACTGTCAGAGGCAGAAGAGGTGCTTGGCAATATCAACAGGGCAATTCTAAGTGAAGCAGACATCTTTCCTGCGATGAGAGGGTCTGTCCCCCTCCCCTTTCGCCTTTTCCTGCCTCCCTCCCCTTGGAGCTTCTACAGCTTTTGTAGAAGATCTGGAAAGCTTCTCAGTGAGAAATGTTTGGGTTTAGCTGGGAGCTCAAAATCCTCAATTCATTCGTCTCCTGGGTTTCGTGGGGGAAATTATTGTTCAGTAAGACAGATTTTGATCATCAGGAGATCATACCACTTGATCTTGAATGAGGGAACTGCACTGTCTAAAACATTCTGTGCATTCATTTATCTTCACAGTTCCTTTGACATTATCGGCCTAAAAGTACGGCACATGGTCTGAAATTTCACAGGGCACCTACCGTTTTGGGAGAGCCGTTGTGATCAGGTCGCGGTGGGAAAGTGCTGCGAAAGCTTTCCCTAGTTTGGGAAGAAATGCCGACAAATAGAGATATCTCCTTTTTATTAATTATTATTTCATTTTATAACTTTGTGAAGGATCTGAGTTAGCCGCTAGATGTCATTGGCGTTACAGGACGGGGAAGGGTTGAGCTCAGCAGGGATGCTGCGCGGCTGCGGGTTTTCCCAGGTTAAATTACACTATAAATCCTCGGAGCTGTTGGACACCATCTGAAATCCGGGAATACAAGCATTTCTGATATTTTTCAATATCAAGACTTGCATCTGAGCGATTAGGTGAAAACCACGATGAAGTAATGAAAACACGTGAGAGTTATAAAAAGTATTTTTAGTACTTTCATAATTAAATGGCAATTTTTCACTAAAAGAAATGCAAATATAGGAGTGAAAGTAAAGAGCGAGACTTTTTCTAATTAATTTGTTATTTCCTCTGCTACTATCTAATGGTAAAAACAGAACATTTTCAGAATTATTCCACTGTGGTCATTTATCTGATAACCATTATCTGATATACACAAATAAGTAAAGAAATAAGCAGTTAGTTATCTGTTAATTCCCAAATCCTTTAAAGTGAGGGCAGATCATCCGCTGATGAAAAGTAGGAGGTTGTATTTCTCTTTTTAGAGTGGTAGCAGTTATTTGGGGTTGCACTGCTAACATTTACTGATAGCACACTGGGAAAATACACATTTTCACCCCTGCGAGGACTGCACAACCGATTGCATTCGATTTTCAGTGGACGTTAATCCCTTTCCAATTTCACCTGTACTAAGGCACAGAGTACAACGTGTTTCAGTGTCATTCCACAAGAAATAGTGAGCCTGGTCCCAGGGCTGCCTCTCCTATACTTTGCTGAAAGTAAGGCTGGTCATCAGCACTGTGCTAAGATTTGGCCATGACTGGTCGTCAGCATTGTGCTAAGATTTCCATGACAGGAAAATGGCATCTTCTAAATGGTCTTAAATGTTTACAAGTGGAAATCACGGACATTCAAGGGTCTTCATTTGCTCAGAAACACACACTGACTGCCCAGGAATTCAGTTTCTGTTTCCTGGGAAATAACGCACCTACATTAGAGCAGCGACACAGAGGGGAACCCCACCAGTTTCCTGCCAAGTTCACAAAGTATGTGGATCTGTGTTGTGGTTGTGTGCATCCACCTACAGAAAAGAACATCTTGGGGTTAGGAAACTATCCCAGCACGCAATTTCGCTCTTCAAATTATCAATTATATGACCGTAAGTCCATAAGTCCTCTCCAAATTTTATAGGAGTTTCATAATTCATCGAAATTATAGTGGCCTTCTGCTTAGGAGAATGGTGGAAACTATTGGACCAGAATTTGTGTTTTAACATGTAAATCAGTTGAAATGAGTTGAAAAAAAAATCACCATTGCAAAAATTGCTAAAAAGAAAAAAAGGATGAAACTAAACCCACCTTTCTCTTGTCTTATAATTTCAGTCAATAAAAATTTAGAAACTTTTTTAGGAAAATGGGAATGTGTTCACAGAAAAAAAAGATCTTCTTTCCTGAGGTATAAATCAGAAACAAACCTAGCATGGCGATAAGCATCATGGAGTAAATACAAGTTGCAGAGAGAGACATTTGCACTGGCCAGTATCAATTCCCACTAGTCAGGAGACCACGGACAACTCAGGAGTTCAGCTATAACGGATTGGTCGCAGCTAAATATGTCCTTAATCCATTGCTAAGAGTCCCTGGAATGCAATGAGGTCAAGATTAAAAAATAACCATAATTTTTTTAAAATCCAAAATTTCAGGGCAAGATTTTTAGAGGAACGAACAGACAAATGGACAGATTATGTCTTTATGACTTTAGTACCTTGTACCTTTAACATTCTTCAGGTTAAATCAATATTTTCTGTCCTAGTCTGAAAAGCTGCAGAGCACACAGGGGCATCCCTAACTTTAGTGAGTCTTCTACTGGTGACCAACCACTTCAAAATCAGACTGTTGAGTCAGCGATTTTAGTATTTGTTTATATCTCCGTGTTTGTGGGGTTTTTTTACTGATGTCCCGATTATGCTGTGGAACTGACTGTGCCACTAGCTCTACCTTTCCAGGATCACACAGAAAAATATCATCCGTCTTCACCCACAATATGCAAACTGACCGGCGCTAATGCCAGTGCATGCACCTTAGCTTCAGGGGTTTGCACAAAGTTAGAAATCAGATTTCCACTGATTACTGTAAAATTTGGGGTGCTGTTTCCACGGTGCATAATGCTATTATGATTTGCATTTTACAGTGTGTCAAATTAAAATTAAGCTGCATATGCAAAGCAGAAGCTGTTTCTACGTGTAGCATCTTTTGTTCCCCAGAATATTATTCATGACAAACCCAGTCTACGGTTTATGACAGGAGGTGGACAAATATCTCTCTTTACACCCAGTTTTCTATGATTTTGTGCTGCAGGGAACGAAAGCCCTACTGGTCTAAGCAGAGCCATCAATACCTCATTATCCCAAATATCTACAGGGTTATCTGCGATGTTATGTGTCTGCACACATTTTACACCATGGTGTGGAATGCAGCATCAGTTCAGGGAGTTCTGCAGCCAGAGGGGCATTTTCCTTCCTCTCACTCTCCACAGCACAGTGACTCCACATAGCACTTCATTATGCTGCAATCTTAGTCTGGGACCAATCTTTTCAAGCACAGTGCATTTATTTATTACTGTATTTTCCTTGGCAGAAATATCACTTTGCCTTTTCCATTCTTCTCAGCTCTTCATGCCCTCACTGGCTTTTGTTCTTGTTTTGGATCTATCTTATTTCTGCACATAATCGATCAATTCAGTGCAAGGTAATTCCACCCAGCATGTGTTCATTCTTTTCAGAAAGGAAGCTCTGAAGTGTTGAGACTTTGAGACTCTCCGTGTTTTTTAGCAACTCATGAGTTAAGACTTCACCACATGAGTAAACCTGATAGGTTCCCTCCCTTCGGGTTTTGGGATTAAGACAGGACAGAAACACGGACATCTGCAGTTATAGGGTTTGTATTTGCTCTGAGGAGGATTCATTGTGGTGACAATAGAAGCTCTGCTACTAGGCATAAAATTTCTCTTCTCTCTGTCAGCCACCTCATT
Organism: Psophia crepitans; assembly: GCA_013399095.1. NCBI lineage: Eukaryota > Metazoa > Chordata > Aves > Gruiformes > Psophiidae > Psophia > Psophia crepitans. Next base: position 458,361 of record VWZZ01003898.1, read on the forward strand.
CCCTGATGTCACCTTTCCCCGTACTGAGTCATAACCCTCTGAAATGTGTGCCCACATGGATCTGCTGTGGACCTCTTGGGTTAGATGACATGAAGGTATTTTCCCTTCTTCAGTACTTCATGAGAAGAGGTCAGGCTTGGAGGGGAGAGCTAAAAATCTGTAAAGGTTGTTCTGAAACGATAGTTTAATTCTTGGGGAAACTAAGGTAGAATTCAGGTGATGGTAACTGATACTGGCTGCTTTTTAAAACCTTGGTCACAATCTTTTAATACAAATATCCATGACTGCAAATATGTCCTGTTTTATATTGCAATAGTAAGATAATACTGTGTTATTAGATCATTAGGTGTATCATGGTTAGTAAAACTACGAAAGAGAGGTAGCAAGAGAGCATGAAAGCTGTTGTTAGAAGCTGCCTCTTAGATTAAGCTCTTTAAAGCACACATAAAGAGGCCCTATTACATGTACATTAAGATCAAGAGTGAAATAATACATTTGACAATGTCACCTTCTGTGGTCTGTAATCATTTGCACACTTGCAAAATGTAGAAGTTGTCCATTTGCATTGGGCTGATTGAAGTAGAGAGCCAAATGGGAATTGTGCGGCAGGCAGGCGTGTCACTCCGCGGAGGTCCCAGCGGGATCCACCGTCTGGCTGGTTTGTACACACTGGCTACAGTGCCCCTCACAAATAAAATTGCAGATGCTGCAGTGACTTCTATTTGCTTAAACAACTTGTATCCTGAGAGGGGAATTTTCTGGATATAACCTTGAACATTACTTCTCAAGAAATCACATAAAGCATTTAATCAACAAACAAAATGGTAATACTTTTTCTGCAGTACCTGGGTACACCTAGATAGGAATTATTGCAAAAGTCCATTTAAGAGCAGATGCATGGGATTTGATTTTGGTATGTATAATGCTGTAGGGCAGGTGGTGGTATAGCTTTGCAACTCCAGTACTAAAAAAACCCAACCAAATAAACAAACAAACAAAGAAAACGGTACCTGATACATTTCTTCACCTTTTATTGGTTTATTGAAAGCATCTTGGGTGTTGCTGTCTGCCCAGACTGCCGCTGTCAATATTTTCCTCCTACCTAATCCACATCGGGGTGCTTCTCCATCACCCAAACCATTTGAAAGCCATGATGCTTTACTGCTTTTATTTATGTATGGTGAAGCACTGTGTGTCCAAGGGCCAGATTTCAACAGGAGTTTGGCATGGACTCTTGTAGAAATGAGTGATTGATATGTTTCTTTGTAACAGTAAAGTTCCAGGTATGAGATGTATTTGATCATGTATCAATGATGAAAATTTCATTCCTCCACTTCCACGTGCTTTAACAAAGTACACTCTTACAATAACCATTGTTCTATGAAAAGGAAAAAAAAAAGTCTTTGCATTTAATGAGTCCACTCGTTTTTGCTGACTGCAAGTGTAGAAATAAAATGGCAGGTACGTGGATAACACAAGTAGAACTCAAGTGCGCAGCACCTAAACTCTTCAGACACCTCACTTTTTATATCCAAGTCCCCCAGGTTCTGTACCTGTGCCCCGTCAGACTCATCTCAGCCTTCACTGGCCTTTTTAGCTTATGCCTAAACTCAGTCAAAACTGTAAAATAACTGTTCCTGAGCCTATCCACCTCAAAAAGGGCTTCATCTAGTAAGACACAGCAGAACACAAAATGTAGCATATGCACACTGGTAGTGAATAGGGATTAAGGCTCCTATGTTGGAAAGAGATCCAGGTCCCATTCCATTGGCTACTTGAAAAAATTCAAACCACGTTTCTTCCCTTGCGTATGGGTTCCTAACCATAGTCTGTAGGGTCTTCCCAACACCAGTGGAGTTTACAGCAGGTCAATACATTAAAAGGTGACAAATCTCCAGGACACACAGTGTTCCCCAAAGAGTCCCAGATAAGTGTAGATTTGAAACTCCTAAATCGATTATTAAAACCAGCTTCATGACCAGAGGAAGGGAGAGAGGTTCATGTGACAGCTGGTTTTTAAAAGATCTGTTGCACGCCTGGAGAACCAGAGATTAGTATGTCTGACTCCTGTCTCAAACATTGGTAGAAATAAAGTTGAAATTGCTTTCACAGAGAGAAGTTATGTCTCCTAAGTGTACTAAAGTTCTTCAAAGCAGAAAATATGCCTGTGGATAAAGGTCACATACTTGATGTAATGTTCTTAAATTTCTAAAAAGATTTTGATGAGGTCAGTTATCAGAACCATTTAAAGTAGATAGGATTTAATGGGATAAGAGGGAAGATCTTCCTGTGGATTAATAACTGCTTAAAAGATTTGTAACAAAAAGGAGTGATAAATGGTAGAGGGTAATTGCTAATGAAATCTCTCAGGCATCCAGATGTTCAACATATTTGTAAATGGTCTGGAAAGAAGGTGAGTAGTGAGGTAGCAGGTTTTTTAATGGTACAAAATTGTCTGCAGTGATCAGAATTAAAACCATCTATGAAAGATTTCAGAAGTAACATACAAAAATGGGCAAAAACGGTAAAATTGATACTAAAGAATAAAAAGCCATGCACATAGCCAATAATGAAGCTCTACATAGGTATATACACGTACATGAATAAAGATATAGCTGCATGTATATATGTACACAGTGCTAAACTCTCAGCCAGCTGTCACCATCTGCAAAGGAATGGTGAGTCGTTTTGCACAAATCTTTGAAAGAATCATTGCAGTGTTCAGCTGTGGTCAAAAAGAAATAGGGTGTTAGGAAACATTAGGGAAGGACGAGGGACCAATATACAGAACACTGCCACTTTAACGAACCCGTCATGCATACACCTTGAACTCTTTATGCAACTCCCTCACCTCAGAAAATTTTTATTAAACAAGATACATGACAGTTCAAGACAGACCATTGCATATCCAAAATGACTCCCACACGAGGACAGATTAGAGAACAGGAATGCCCGCATTTGAAAAAGAACTAACCTCCTGGTCCCTGCATTTCATACACTTTGGAAGTACTTTTTTTTCATTTAAAAAAAAAGAATCTTAACAAATCTAGTGAAAAAGGAAATTACTAGGCTTCTGAAAGTATACAAAAAAAAAGCTAGAAAAAGAGCAAAATAAGTGGATTTATCAGTTATGCACATTACAAATTTAAACAATTCTGTACAAATAAAATCCTGTTGAGCAAGTGATCTGCAGAGGATAGCTGGTTTCTTCCTACTCACACACTTGTATATGCCACGTATTTTTCCCTCCACTGACAAAACTCAGTGAGAGGTAATGAAATTTTCTTTTAAAAGAAGGTTTAAATTCAGCTAGAATTTTTTAAAAATTGTATTTGGTTGTATTTCCATAGAAATGGAAGCGTGTTAAAAATACATGACACTCACTACCAGTGCATTAAATGTGTCACACACTCACATATCTGAAACTAAAAATAGAGGCATGCTGGGATGATTCAATCCTGACTTCACAAAACAATAGCAAATTGATATAGAACTGGAAATCTTTCCTCAAATTAGGGCCCATTGCTGATCGATGGATTTGGCTGATCGAGGTATTGCTGCAAGGTTTACAGCACAGCTTCCAAAGTTATCTAAAGGAGTTAAGGCAGCCACTGAATATAAAGGGGGTCTAATCCTTTAACTTCCTTTGTCTCCTTACAAAGCCTTGACCTACATTCACACTGTGGTGCAAAAAGAATTACTTTATTCTTCAGAAGAGTTTTCAGTAGAACTTCTTCATTTCTATGTATTCGTTTTTCTTACCCGTTGAACGTTTTTCAGTGTGGGATAGCTGGCTGGCTGCTGCCAGCGAAGTGCAAGCACCGCGTTCCAAGTAATGACGGTAATGATATTTTTGCCACTGTGAATTTCTTTTGCAGTTACAATTATTGCTGCTGTTGTTCTTTCTAAAATATTTCTGGGAGCTACATAAAAACTGCAGGGTCTGCCCAGAAGATGTAGTTACTTCATTGCAGTAATCGTTTGGTCATTTGCAGCAATCCTCCCTGTTTACAACAATATCCAACACATTCTGGTTGCCTTGCTGAAAATATTCCTTTCCTTTTGTGTCAAGTAAAATTCAGGCCAAAGTTCTAAGCATCAGGTCACAGGGTTGTCTGAAAATGGGAAATGTCAGGCAAACTTTGTCTTCATGTCCTTTCTGCCTGGGATTTCTTTTTCTTAAAGCATCCACATTTAGCTTTCCTTTTGCCTCAGCCAGTCCCACCACACCTAATCCTGGCACAACACACATGTGATCCTGAGTAAGGTTGACTTTACCCATGTGCCCAATATCAAAAGCCAAGCTTGAAAATTGCCAGCCCAGTTCTGGATCTTCTCCATATGATCTGAATAACCAGCCTGTTCATATGCTGGGATTTTCTTCAGACCATCCCACTGGCACCGATGAAAGGCTTGAAAGGCAAAGGGCAGCATATGTGAAGAAGGATGTCAAAATCCAGATTTCCATCAATTCCCTAAGTAGAAGAGCAGCGCATATTGAAGCAAATTAACGTCACATTTTTTCTAAGCACAGGTTTTAACCATATTTGTGTTTTCAGGTGGAATTCGGGTTCTGGCACCCTGCTTGGCCGAGGCAGCTGAGTGATGCTCACTGTGGGGAGGACTGCGAAGTGGCTGTTTGCTTGGAGACTCTGAGCTGGAATCGGCTCCTCAGTACCAGGCATAGCAGCCTGAAAAACACAGGAGGACAGGATCAGGCCCTGAGCAGTCCTTTAATCCTGTCTTACAGGTCTCAGTGAGGAAAATCCACACTGTCTCATTGCCTAATACTGTTCATGGGATAGAAGAAATCAGCTTAACAAAAAATCCTCTGTAAGAGAAGTGCAAAATATTCCTCTTGCTTTTAAGTTAGAATATTATCCACTGGGAGGTAGAGAGAGGAAGGAAGGAAGGGAGGAAGGGAGGAAGGGAGGAAGGGAGGAAGGGAGGAAGGGAGGAAGGAAGGGATTTCTACCTCAAATCAGTGCAATTTTGTCATGTCATGATTTTTTTTTAAAGTTGGTTAACATACCAGATACTAATGCAGTCATTAAAGAGAACTTTATGTCTGAACTTTGGATGGTTTTTTACTTTTTTTTTTTAATTAAGAATGTAAACGCCCGTTCTCTTAGAAAAATAATATACTTGGAGCTGTCTTACTTCCTGCAGTTGACCAGTTATGTCTGCCTGGTATATCTTCAGCAATGAAATCATAGGCAGAGACTTCAGTGAAATCCTGGCCTCACGGCAGTCAGTGAGGGTTTTACTGCCTCTCCCACCAGCAACGCATTACACAAGTAGTTCTGCTTTTAGACGATCATAATGCTTTAAAACTCGTAAGGTATATTTTTCACAGTGCAATGTTGTATAGTGGGTGTTGGTTTTATGTTTCCCTGGATAATAAACAAATCTGAGATGAAACCTTTCCGGCAGCCCTAACACCCAATACACTTCGCTGCCTTCCAGTCTGTGCAAAATATTCCCTCACAATACAAGCGAGGGCCAGACAGAGCCCTGTAGATGTAAATGTCAATGGGTACAACTCATCTCTGGACCCGGGCTGGCTTAACACATAAATACAGCCGGTTACAGCCTTGGCATCTGCAGTCATACGCCCACACCAGGCTCTAGCTTTGGGGTGGGGGTTTTTGTTTACTTATAAGACTGTATGGATGCAAGAAAAGTTTTTGGGGAGAAAAAGAAAGCTGAAGATAGGGGGCCAGGTTCAGGCAGGCAGAGTCTGGAACTCTGAATTTGGGGCTTGTCTCTTCACACATCAGTTCAAAAGTTTGGGATGTCCTAAATGAGGCAGAATAGGGCGAGCAACAAAACATAACCCCGCAAAGGAATCATAGAATGGTCTGGTCTGTCTGTGCATTAGTGGCTGTTTCATTTCTGTCCTGGCTGAGGGGAAAAATTTCTTCCCCATACTCTAGCAGGGAAGAGGGCACGTCACAGACTGAGAAGCCAGGCTGCCTTTACAATGGGAGTTCATTTGTGAAATGCAGTTTGGGGGAGATGGTAGAGCTAAACAGCAGGATATGGACTTACTTAAGCCTCCCTGGGCTGGGGCGAAGCACGACTCCTCCAGGCAGGGGGGGAACACCCCAGGGGCTCAGCCTGACCACAGCACATCACCACATGCTGGCGAGAGCGGTGCTGCTGTATGTCACTCCAGGGCCTGCTGGAGACCATCCCACCCTATTAACGCAGCTGCGATTGCTTTGCTTGAATCCTTGGGAGATGCTCTCAGATCGGAGGCTCAGATGCACACGTCTCCTTCCCACCCAGGCAGCCTATCATAAATCCACCGGATTCCACCTGAAAACATGCTCCAGGACTGCAGGTCTGCAAAGCAGGATCCGGCCCCGGGCCTTGAGCGCGTACATCCCTGGGCTGAGGTCCTGATCCAGTCCCATTGAGGTCGATGGCGAAGCGCCCGTCCATCCTGGGGAGAACAAAAGGGTTGGGCTTGGCAAATCATTTCCGTTAATGTAGGAGACAATTACCGATGCCTCTTTGCAAATTGCTCTTCTTTGACATTTTTATAACTCAATAATTTCCAGTTGTGTTCCCATGTTTGCCTCTTTTGTGTATAGTTTTCTTATTTTTGAGTGCATGGTTCACAACATTTAAACAAGCACTAACAACAAATTACCTGCTCAACTGGGTTCTGTGAAAAGGGGCCCTGAAACTTATTTACAAATTAACCAAGGGAGTAGTCACCGGGTGTGCTGCAAATCACGCATGGTTTTCTAGCCAGAAAAGCCCTGAGTTTGAGGCGGGGTGAGGGCCTGGGACTAGAACTACATGGCTTTTATTCAAGACCTTCTTTCACCAGGAAAAATCCACCTGATTTTTTTTTTTTTTCTGTTGATAACTCTCTGGAGAAATCGTCCATCAGAGAAGTAAATCAATACGCAAACAGCCCCGTGCTCGAGGAATTAGTTTTTCCCGTTCAAAGAATTAAGTCTACTTTGCATTTGCTTGTTTATTTCTCTCCACCTGTAATAAAATATTCTATATTTACCTCCTAAAAATCCCAATTCTGTTTAAAGCATAGTCATGGCACAATCCAAATTTCTCAGCCCTTCATTTTTTAATGCAGGATGGATCACTCTAAATGCATTTCCTCCCCTTTTTACTTGAAACACATAATCGTTAAAACGGAAATTAACTGTCTGCTTTCTTTTGTTTCATTTTGTATTTTTTAATTCCCCTAAATCCCTGCTACGCTTCCGTGGGCAGCCGTTTTGATGTGTTTCGGCTCGGGCTGATATTAGAGCTCACGCATCCCGCGGGCTTCAGCTAACAGCGTTCCCCCGTTTCGATAGTTTAAATTTGTTACTGTTATAAAGAAAACTCACGACGTGCTTTACACATTATTTTAGAGAAATGAACATGGCACGGGTTATTTTTAAAGCCACTTCAGCAGGTGGTTGTGTACAGACCAACTTCAAAATTCAGCTGCCCGGCCGTTTAGATGGCCTTTCATCGCCACGCCAGTCCCCTGACAAGTATTTATGCCTCGCGTTTTCACTCCTCGGGCTTCTTGCTGGTCCCGGCATTTTGTATTTTCCACTGATTCCCCGAAAGATAAACTGAGACCCACCGAAATTTGCAGTCGGATTTGTTTGTCTTTAACATGGTCCGAACATCTTTAGTGTTTAAAAGGTCCCGTCGGACAGAAAAGCACCTACATTCACTCGTTGAAGGTATTTTAAATTGGAGTAGGTCTCTGAGGTTTTGTGGTTTGTTTTTTTAGCCCTGCCTGTCCCTTAGTGCGGGGCAGACACCCCCTCCGCAGGGCTTTACCCCCCATGAAACCCCCGCGGGTCTCATTCCTCCCTTCCTCGCTGTTTGCGATCGCCGACCCCCCCCCCCCCCCCCCCNCCCGGCATTTTGTATTTTCCACTGATTCCCCGAAAGATAAACTGAGACCCACCGAAATTTGCAGTCGGATTTGTTTGTCTTTAACATGGTCCGAACATCTTTAGTGTTTAAAAGGTCCCGTCGGACAGAAAAGCACCTACATTCACTCGTTGAAGGTATTTTAAATTGGAGTAGGTCTCTGAGGTTTTGTGGTTTGTTTTTTTCTTTGGTTGTGGGGGTTATTATTATAATTATTTTCTGCGCTAATAAAAATATAAATATAAGGTTTAATTTAATAAATATATAAGGTTTAAATTGTATTTATGCCGTGTCTGAATTGTAGGTGGAGTATAAGGATCGGGACCCTATCTTGCCTTCTTTTCTCCCCCTTTTTTTGCTGCGGGGAGCCCCGGCAGACCCGCGGGCCGCNGGAGAAGCAGCTCCGGGGCAGGCTCGGGAGAAGGGTCCCGGGGGAGGCAGCGGGCAGCTTGCGTGACCCCGGGTAGGAAGGAGAAGGCAGCTGTCCTCGGGCACTCGAGTCGAGCAAAGGCTCTTTCATCTTTTCTGTCGCTTTGGCTTAATTTACCTTCGCCCTCCAACGCCCTGTGAGTTTAATCACATCAGATCTCCTTCAGGCCAGAGCCAGTGACTGGAAAGAGTGAAAGAATGAGAGAGGAAGAGAGGAAGGAAGGAAGGGAAAGTATATAAATCACAGAATCCTAGAATGGTTTGATTTGGAAAGGATCTTAAAGATGATCTATTTCCACCCCCCCTGCCATGGGCTTTGGACACCCTCCACTAGACCAGGCTGCCCAAAGCCCCATCCAACCTGGCCTTGAACACTGCCAGGGATGGGGCCTCCACAACTTCTCTGGGCAAGAATGTAAATAAGAAATAGAAATACGAAATTAAGGAGTTACTTTCTTTTAGAAAAGAGGAACAACCAATTGGTCAAACGGTTTCTGGTGACGTCTGACAGCAGAGATGCTGTCACCGTTTCCCGGGCGCAGCCGGGCGGGCAGTGCAGGGGACGCGGCCGCGGCCGCCCAGGCACGGTCCGTGGGACGGTGATTGAAGCTCCCCCGTGGGTCCGAGTGGGACTTCACCGGCTTCTTCTCACATCCGTGTGTGTGTGAAACCGTTTGTAGCACTGACACGCCACGCAAACATGTCTCTCTGAAAGCCCGCTCGTCCCTGGGCACCACTGATACCTTTTGGTGTATTTCCTTTTGGTGTGGGTTTTTTTCCGGGCAGGGGAGGCAGTATTGCAGCTCTCGGCATCCTCCCTTGAAACGAACGGGGGAACGGTCGGATTTGTTGGGGATGTACGAACACCGTCCTGCTGGCTCCCAGCCCCGTACTTGTGTTTGCTCTGCTGTTCGGTGGCAAAAGGAGACCCAGGAGGATTCACACCGTTTCCTGGAAGCCTTGGTTAATGGGCGCTTATAGATTAGTTGTCAGGCAGGGTCGCGCCTGTGTCTGCGCTCTCCCTCCGGTCACTGCGCTGAGGAAGAGCCGGCGGGTTTTCCGGCGGTTTCCTGGCGGTTTCCCGGCAGCTCCTCCTGCGGCCATCGCCCCTCGCTCCCGTTCCCGGCGCGGCAGGGCGAGAGGGGGAAGAGGCTGCCTGGGCGGCCGTGGTAATTCCACCCAAGCCGTGTATTTGTCTGTCTGTTTGTTTATTTATTGTTTATTACTGTTTGTTTATTTTACCTGGCACCGTGCGAGCGCCGCGGAGCCCTGCAGCCCCCTGCGCCCCCGTCCGCCGCACGCTGCAGCGGAGGAGGGGGGAAACCAGGGCAGGAGCCTTCCGCCGGCCGGGAGCAGCGGGAGGCCGGGGACCCTCTCCCCGGGGTGCCCTTGCCCAGGCCCGGCCCTGCAGCCCCGCTGGGGCCACCCCCGCCCCTACCGGGGCCGCCTGCGGGGATCGCTGGATGAACCCGGGGTTGGGGGAGACCACCCCCCACCCCCCAGCGGAACAACGGACTGACAGACTTATGTCACTTTTGAAGCCTTCTTAATGAGCAAATTTGCTCTCTTCCAACCCCCCTTTCTGCCCCATCTACTCGGTTCATCTTCAAGCGGGTCGGCTCGGGGGGAGGGATGGGGCAAAGGGGCGGTTTCTGGCACAGGCTGCAGGGGCGAAAGGGAGCTGCCACCAGCCCTGCTCCTGGCAGGACCCTGGCGCACAGCAACGCTCCCACTTTAGAACCTGGCAAACCCAGCGTTTCCGTCTAATTTCCAGCGGTGAACCTGTCACCCCCCCATTCTCCCCTTCTCCCTGTCACCGAAAAGCGGCCAGCCCTCTGCCAGAGCCGTGTGTGCTCACCCAGAGCTAGGGAAGCGACTAGCAGAGGTTCAGGCCAACCTGTGTCCCCCCTTCCAAGTGGACAAGATGAAGGGACACCCGCGGACAGTCCGGACAGTCCCGGGGGGAAACCGGGGTCACCCCTAGGAAGCCCTAAGCCTCCCGGGAGACCTCAGAGAGAGCACTAGTGGTTACTGCTTGTAGATGGATAAAATTGCAATTTTTTCGTGCCGTCCCGGCCGTGCTGCAAGATGCACCGACCCGGGAGAGGCAGCCCGGGGCGGTGACAGGCTCCCCAGGGCGCTTGGAGAAATGCCGCTCGGATGTTCAAATGTCAGATCAAACACCAAACCACCCCCTACCCCCGTGAAGGCAGCGGGTAAGGCTAACCGAAAAGGTGGACCTAAGTTGGATGGACAATTGTCGTTTCTGTTTGCCTTTGCTATTAGTTCACTTTCCGAATTAAATTCAGGTGTACTGTCGACAGGGGAGGTAAGTCCTGCTTCATAACCTTCCCGAAATTTTCCTGTTGATCGGTACAATCCCGAAATGTGTAGAATTAAGGCTGTACCAAGATTAACGCTTTCCTGTCACTATTGGGCAGCACCGCGGCATCGAGAACACACGCAGCAGGGAGTGCTAGCCACTTTTCCTAGAGACACCTTTCCCTTTTTGGGACAGGCAGGCTAGTAATTTAAAAGTTAGTAAAGCCACACATAGTTCTAAATAGGCATCACCGTTAACAAGAACAAACCCCGTGCTAATAGCCCTTAAATACCGCGCTAATAGCCTCCACGTGGAAAGAAATCCCCAAGTGTTACAAATTCAGTTTAACGACCAGAGAGCAGCCTGGACAGCGGCGAAATAGGAAAACTCCCTCCGAGTTCCCTGCCTTTGATTTATTTTTAACTACAGGCTCATGGGAACGCAGCGCCGGGAAATTGCCAGCCGATGTATCTAAGGAGGCGTTTTCTCTGTTAAAATGCCCTGGTTTAAAGTAAAAGGAAAAAATAACAATGTTTGAAATAGTTTGATTGTGGTTTTTAGCAGGGATGTAATAAATAATAATAATAATAATAAATTAAAAAAAAAAAAACCAACAAAAGAAACCAGACAGGGCACAAAGCCGCGGCCGTGCTCTGTGCAGAAGCGCACAGCTGGGAGGGAGCAGCTCTGAAAATAGAGAGCAGAGGAGCTGCGCTCCTCCGGGGCAGCGCTGTACCGGGGCGGGGGGGCAGCCCGGGGCCCGAGGCTGTTGCTCTCCTTTTTGTACAGCGGGCACATGGCGGGTCCGGCCCGGTGCGGGGGGGACCGGCTGCTCTGCGCCCGGCGGAGCGCAGGGGGTGCTGGGGTCCCTGCGTCCCGGCTCGGGGCTCCCTCGGCAAAGTGTCAGAGAGTGGGTTTGCAGAAGGAGGGAAGAGACCAGCTCTGGGAAATGAAGGTTTGGGGGTTTTTTTCCAGGTAAGAAATCCTTTGTCAAATCTTGAATAGGGACGTTTTGGTGCTTTGAAGTTTTTGAACGAAAATATCTATTTCAGGCATGTTTCATAAAGTTTATTAGTTTGATTTTGGTGATGGGGTGTTCTTTTTTTTCGGTTTTTTTTT
>VWZZ01003898.1:470195-513241 GCA_013399095.1 Psophia crepitans
TTTTTGGTGTTTGGGGGATATGTGGAGGGGTTTTTTGTTGGGTTTTATGTTTTGCTTCTTTTTTTTCCCTTGAGAACTACATCTGGCACGGAATCGGGCAAGGGAAACAAACACGGCTGCGCTCATTACCCGCCCTTATTTGTGACTTTATTCCTCGATTGTCTCTGATGTAACAACAGCAAATAATGACGGCGCTGTTCATTTCCTTTCAATTATACAATGCTGGATTCTTCTGGTGCTGTAATTTGGGCCTGAATGTACCTGTATAGATTTAAGATTTTCTTTTCTTTCCTGATGAGACTAACAAATTGCCTGAGCAGCCGCCTGTAAGGAGAGTACAAAGCTGTCTGTCCACAGTATAGTACTGTGTATTATAATTCAAATCCAACCCTTTTCACTCTGAATTATTGGAAAAGGTTATTGGGAGCTGGCTTTTGTGCAGGAAATCCCATTTTAAAAATGCTTTATAGGCCATTTGCAGCAATCGTCGACATTGATCTCATTACAGCTCCCTCTCACTGCTGTTTATAAATCCTGGTATTTACTAGCCCTTGGCAGCAATGCCTGGTGGCATTGCTTGCTGGGGGCTGTCATCAGGAGGAGGTTTGGAAATGTCGATGTGCCGGTTTCTGGGTAGTTTTGTTTGGAAGAAGCGTTATTATTTATCAAAACAGTCAGTCAGAAGTAAATATTGTGTAATGACTCCTCCAGCATAATTTCTTAAACCTTGCGGCTGCCCGTTTTGCAAAAGACCCGGATTTCTGTGCTGGAGCCTTCTCACGCAATAGCCTGATTCAGCCAGGCAGGAAAGAGCATCCCTTGAAGCGATGGGTTAATTGTCAGATTTAATAGCCTCAAGAAATATGAAAGGTAAATTAATAGAATTAATCTCAGTTTAAAGCTGGCCATTAAAAAAAATTCTGAAGAGATACTCTTCTGGAATATTATCTCTGGGTGGGACCGTGTGCTTGCATCTGTGGTTGCCTAGCTGAAAAGTTAGAGCATGGGTATTAGCAACAGCACCCATAAAGGGAAGAGCTAGACGTTAAAGCTCAACCCTGTCTTGAAATAGGAAGCTGCAAAACGCATGTTGGGCAGAGGTGGAACAAAATGCAGTGATGAGTGCACTTTTTATTTCTGCACTACCAGCTACGACAACAAATCAAAACCAGGCTGAACTCTCCCCTAAAACTCCTATATTATTTTAATGGCAGCTGGATCTAGAACCAGGGAAATATCTGCCTATATTTGACTTCTGAAATAGACAGTACTATGAAAATTTTAAGCCTGTTTCTGAATAATAATGGGATTATCCCAATGCCTACATTTAAAAGGTTTCTGTTACATTCATGTAAGGACAGAGCTGGTGAGCAGAATAATGCCTTTTGTCTGCTTAGGGGGTATCTGTCCCTGATGCCTAAATCTTCAGTGGGATTTGTCTGTTGCAGTGCTGCCAAGTTGGTTTAGGATTAGGTATCTTCAGGAGGAATCAGAGAGTCTCAACTTCCCCAGCCAGCACCCAGGAAAAAATCTGACTTTTGGAAAGAGGAACAAACTGAGCAGGGAGACAATTTCATCTCCTATTTTCAAGATTTCAGGAGGAGGCCAGGCCTGACAATCTATATCATACAGGCTATCTCTAGGGGCTGCCTTATCCTGTTTTGTCATGTCTGACACAGCTGATGTATTTTACCCAGTTGCTCAGTAATTAAAGCATCCTTTGAAGACTTGGAAGACTGATTCATAGACTCATAGAATGGTTTGGGTTAGAATGGACCACAAGGATTATCTATTTCCAACCCACCCACCATGGGCAGGGACACGCTACACTAGACCAGATTCTCCTACTTGGATTAAAGCACAGGCCAGGAGTGAAGGCTCTTGCATCCCCCGTTAACTTTGGTGTAGTCTAGGGTAAGGCGTTCTTGTTAACACTTTCATTTTAAGAGGACAGCTTAAGGCAAAAACTGAGGCAAGACTGGACTTGAGATCTCTCCTCATTTTCAATTCCCACCCCCCATTCCTTACACATTTCTTACATTATTTGTCTAATGACACTCCCTATCAAATTGAATATTTCAATATTATTATGAGTTTGGGGATCTCTGTTCATAAATTGGGATCATGTTACTCTGTATACACTGTGCATATTTATATATGCACATGCGTATTATCTCACAGAATTACTGAGGTTGAAAGGAACCTCTGGCGATTGTCTGGTCCAGCCCACCAGCTCAGAGCAGGTTCAGCTAGAGTAAGTTTCTCAGCATGGGCACCAGTTGGGTTTTTAATGTCTCTGAGGATGGAGACTCTACAGCCTCTCTGGGCAACTTGTATTCAACCTGCTTCACAGCGGGGAAAAAAAAACCTTTTTTATATGTCTGTATTTGAAAATATATATTTTTAATATATATACATACATAGAGAGAGTATGTATATACAGTTAAATGGATTTTCCTGTGTTTCAGTTTGTGCTCATTGCCTTCTGTCCTTTCACTGGACACCACCAAGTGCAGCTCCATCTTCTTTCATAGAATCTTTAAGGTTGAAAAAGACCTCTAAGATCATCGAGTCCAACAATCAACCAAACATCACCATGCCTGCTAAACCATGTTGCAAAGTGCCACATCTACATGCTTTTTGAACACCTTCAGGAACGGTGACTCCACCACCTCTCTGGGGAGTCTGTTCCAATGCCCTTTCCTCACAGAAATGTCACTCACACATATTGATAAAATTCCTCTGAGTCTTCTCCAGGCTGAACAATCCCAGCTCTCTGTCTCTCCTAACATGATAGATGCTCCAGTCCCTTAACCATCTTTGTCGACCTTCACCAGACTTATGCCAGTAAGACCATGTCTCCCATCTTGGGGAGCCCAGAACTGGACCCAGAATTCCAGATGTGTGTCCTGCTATTGCTGAGCAGAGGGGAAGGATCAACCCTTCAACCTGCTGGCAAATTCATCTTCAGGGGGGAGTTAGTCCTACCTCTGTGTGCTCAGACCGTGTCTGTTCCTCCTGGGTTATCTGCCCTTGCTTCTTTTTTATGTTTGAATTTCTTCAGGAGCTCCTTATTCATCCACACAGGTCTCCTATAGCTTTTACTTGATTTCTTGCACATTGGGATGGACCATTTTTGAGCTTGGAGGACGTTGAAAGTCAGCCAGCTCTCCTGGACCTTTTTTCTTTCCAGCCATACCCCATGGGATCCTTCCAAGAATATGCCCTGAATGAGCCAAGATCTGTTGGATTCTCATCCTGTCACTTGCTCTTTTCCTTCCTTTCAGGATCCTCAACGTTACAATTCCATGGTCACTGCAGCGAAGGCTGCCTCCAACCCCCCATCCCTGTACAGTCCTTCATCATTTGCCAGGATGAAGTCCAGAAGGACATCTCCCCCCATCAGCTCCTTCACCAAGAAGGCATCAGAAAGTTATCATTAGTGCACCTTGAAAATAGCTAGGATCCCTTGTACCCTGTTGTGTTGACCTTCTGGCAGGTATTGCAGTAGGTAAACTATACCATGAGCACTTTATAAGAATAAATTATTAAATAAAACTATTAAAAGAATAAATTAAATACAACCATAGAGAAAAAACACAGTGCCTATTCAAACAGATATCTTAACTTTCAATTTTCTAGATATATAATGAGCTACTACATGGGAATTACCATACTGGGGTTTTGGGTTGGGGTTTTTTTTGTGAAAATTAGATCCAGTTCAAGTGAAAACTGTACCTCCTATAAAACACTGTGCCCTACAACTGCAGAGCGTGCCGGAGAGCTGTCATGTTACAGAGGGTGTTTGAGTTAGGGACACGATTTAGGATACCTGGACTAAGACTGGACACATTTGGAGAATCAAGGTCTGTGGTGGGTTGTCCCTGTTTGGCAGGTGAGTCCCAGCCCAGCCTCTTACTCACTCCTCCTCTGCAGGAAGGAGGAGAGAATCAGAAAGGCAAAAAGCAAGCAAATTTATGGGTTGAGATAAAATCAGTTTAATAAGGGGGAAACAAACAAAAAACCCCAAGTGGTGTAAATGTAGTCACTATCAGCAGATCTATGCCCAGTCATTCCTCAAGCAACAGCTTCTTTGGAAAAACTACTTCCCAGTTTTACTGCTGAACATGATGTTATGTGCTGTGGAATATTGCTTTGGTCAATGTGTCCAGCCGTGTCCTCTCCCAGTCTCTTGCTCACCCCTTGCCTGCTTCTTGGGGGGGAGCAGTGAGAGCACTTTTCAGCAACAGCTAAAACATTGGTGTGTTATCAGCACTGGTTTGGTCACAACGAGAAAACACAGCACTGTACAGGCTGCTGTGAAGAAAATTAACTCTGCCTCAGCCAGACCCATTGCAGAGCCTCATATTGGGTTTTGGGGAAAAAAAATGAGAAAGCTGGCCTGAACATCACAGAAGTTGTTATTTTTTTTATTTTGTAAGGAAAAAGTTATTGGGACCTCTCTGAATGTTTTCTTCATGGAAAATTAGATGACAGATGAGAGTAATGACATCTGGTAGAAAGAAAATTATGACTTGACTTCAGTAACACCTTCTAGTGATTTGGAACCATGGAAGTAGGCCTCAAGGTGAGGAGAAGAAATCATCCTCCTGGCACAGGATCCCTCTAGGTGCATTTGGCTGGGCTGTCAGTGATAGGGTTCATATGGGGTCCAAGGCAGGCAGGTTTAGTAAACCTGACCTACTCATTTAAACACATTATTTTTCTAGACACAGTAAGTCAGAGATGCCAGTAAGAGTGTCTCCTGATAGAAGTGTGATGCCTAGAAAAATTATTCTCGTCTGTCCTCTATGTATTCATGGCCAGCTAATGTTCTTGTTCCTGTACTTAAAGAATTTCTTTGGCTTAAGTAGTTGTGTCCAATATTTGATGCCTTGCTGTGTTTATAGGAAGCACCCCTCTCTTTCTGAGCCGCTGCTTTTCCAGGTCTTCCATTCACTTGTAAACTCAGGACAAGTCCTTAGCTTCACACAATCATATATCAAAGTAGCCTTATGCACATGAAGAGTCCCACTGGAATCCTGCACAAAACATTTTATGAAGAGGCTGCCTATGAACTTGTAGCTGGCAGGTAAATGTCCTCCATGCCATTTAAAATGTCTGGGAATTATTTGGTTTTCTTTCTGTCCTGATAGTGGCGTTTCATGTTATCTCTTATCTTAGTTTGCCTTTCACCATTCAGAAACTGAAGCTTGTTGAAGATCTTTGAGTCTCATTGGAATGACAGCCGAAGAGATCTGATAAACTTATGTTTGCATGGAAGATTGTGCAGGTTTGCACTTTCGTTTCAAGACATTTTACATGAGTATAAAAATTTAGTAAGAATTATTTTTATCTGAAGGTAAAAAAAAACAAACCTGCTCAGACTGTAGTTTAAATCATAATCATTAAAAAGTGGTTTTTTTCTTTGAAGTTCAGGTCTTGTTTGTAAGCAACTGGGTATTTATATACTAATTTGGTGAATATTCTGTTGTGGTTTTTTCCTGTGAAGGGAGAAAATGCCCGTTGATGTACTACATTGGAAAGACTGAAATGTATTGCAAACAGCTTTCCTTTTAATGGGGATACTTTATACATTCCTAGCAAACAGTCGTTTTTAGTGGGATGGAGCTAATGCAATAGCTTTCACTGAAAGATACTCTGATCTTTTTTCTATTCACTATTTTTAAAAGATGTTAACATCTATCCAAACATGGAATAAAAAGGCAGTTTATTCCCTCAACAATTTACAGTTTAAATAATTCCAGAGCTCTCGGCAGAATCTGAGATCTCTGAGCTCTTCAATTCACTGTCTGGATGGTTGGTCTTCAGCAGTAACGTAGCACTGCTCCCAGTGCGTGATGCAAGGGGAGCCACTTCAGCTTATCAATAAGGTCATTAAAATGAAACTGTAATATTCCTTTTAGACACAGTATTACAGAAACTCCACAAAAGTCCACAATCCATAGCCCAGCAGCCTGCAGCAGCTGCTGTGTCTCAGCTGAACCTTTGCTTCAAGCATGTCCATCACTTGAAGACACTCAGTCGCCTAAAGGCTGACCTGGTTGCTCTGTGGTTTTGCAGAGAGAGGTCTGAAGTTTTTCCTTGGCATGTTGACAGAAATACTTTCTAAGCAGTGTGAACAGACCTCAGGGAGAAGGAGCACTGAATAATTCTTATACCAAAGTAAAAATCGGTGTTTGTGGCTTCCAGAGGTTATCTGCCACTCCTGGTCTCAAGTCTGGCTTACAGGAGTAATGTGCCCTTAAGTCCCAGGCTGGCACCCAAGCACATGTGTGGTTGTACCTCCAAGAAGGTGGTTGCTTCAGGAGCAGGTACAGCGCATGCTTGTAGCTGCTCACCGCCGGGGAAAAGCGCACGCACACGAGCAATGTCACGGGTGAAATAAAGACACTGATGGTTGGGGCTCATCTGACTCTGCCGAGGGATGCTGCGGGTCATTGTACCAGGGCCAGCCAGACCTACTTTGTGCATGGTAAGAGTTGCACAAGGCATTTTCCAAAGGCTGTGAGCTGTTGGTAACCTGAATACCAGAGGGTCTTGCTAGCTCAGTGAGGTTCACACCTTTGGCTTGATTTGTCTTGAGCCCTTTCCAGATAATGAAAAGTTATAACATGGTGGTGGAGTTTATTCATCACTGCACGCAACAGGCTGCTCGCTCCCTCCGTGGAGCACCCAGCAAAGCCCTGCCTGCCCTGCAGCTGCTGGTCCCGCAGGAAAGCATGACTCTGCCAGCGGGAGAGAAACTCAGTGCAGCGAGACAGAAACACGATGTACTTTTTGTCTACAGATCTTACTGATTAGAAATCAGAGGAAAACTCTGATTTCTTGTGGTATAAATACAGCTAGTTCTAGTCCATTACTGAACACACACCCAGCACAGTAGGGTTTTGTTTGTGAGTATGAAGCATTGGCGTTGGTGCATCTGTCCTGGAACAACTCAGTGTTTCTCAGCGTTTTGGGTAAAGCTGAGGATAATCTCACCTATTTTATACTGATGTTGCCCCAGGCACCATCTAGCAATGACCGTCTTTTCCTGCTGGTATGGTTATCCTCAGAGCTGAAGGTGAGTGTGCGGGGTTGGTGTTACTGTCCCATCAGCCTGCCCACAACAACTGCAAGCTCTGTTCAGGTCTTGAGGTGTTATGTTAGGAGACACCATGACCCAGATGGGATTAGAAACCATCCGTTTCAGGAGGCAAACAACCTTTACAGTGCTGCATCCTTACATGTGCAATAAATCTGACCATGAATCATCTACAGAAAAAAGAGACTGGTTTGGCAAGATTACATCCTGTGTAATTAGGAACAACAATACAGTTTTAGCAACAACAGATCAAGTGCTAGTGCCAGTGTGAACGGTAGGTAAATGTGTGTTCTAATACATGATTTATCTTATGGTCAGCATTATTTCTTAAATTCATCAGCAGTACAGTATCGTATACATTACAAAGTCACTGACCTGATAGCACATGTAAGAAAAAAATGGGTGGGATTTTTTTATTGTACGAGAGACAGAAATATGCCTGCTTTGGTAACCTCATCTCTGGGCAAGCCCTTTCTCAGTAGCTGAGCACCCAGCGTGTTTCTTCCTCTGCTTCAACGTACGCATCCAAGCGGTGTTCTGTCTGTTAGAGGGGCACTACTGTATAAGAATGCAAACTTAATAAATTGTGGGGGTATTTTCTGCAGACACTCATAATTTCAAATCTTTTGGCTCACAGTCTTTGAACCATTTCATGACCAGCAGGCTGGTAACAGGAACACTGAGATAACATTTTTATCTTCCCTTGTGAGAAGCCCTTGGCACTGGGGTTTGGTAAATAAGAATCCAGCCCAGATTTATAGGGGACTGATACACCAGAAAGGATCAGAGCAGTTCAGGGAGAACTTTTTTTCCACTGGGCTGTGGAGAGGACTCCGCAGAGGGTCACCCACTACAGAGGTCTGTGAGAAGCAATCTTTAGTGGCTGGGACAGGGTTAGGTGAGGCAAAGGGTGGAGAAATGCCACTATACCTTCTCATGGCTGGGTGCCTGTGGGAATTTAGCAGATAGACAGTTGATTTTCTATTAGAAGCCTTTCTGTTGATGAGAGATACCATGCCAGGAAGGAAAAACTAGCACTGGATTCTGAGATTCCTCTCAGTCTCACTGGATGCTGTTGTTAGCAGCTCATCATTTTGTCTCCAGTCCATGAAATACTGCTGCTTTTCTTAAGAAATTTCAGTCTCTGTTCAAGGATGGCATTAAGCAAGATTGAAATAATAGTTTTTAGATATCTGTACATAATGTTATACTTCAGTCAAAATCAAGTGATTGACAAAAAGAGATTTATAAAAGCAAAAGGTTGGTTTGTCCTTTTTTTTCCAAAGCCCTGCCTCACTTCTGCTGACCACACAAGGGAGAGCTGCAGCTTGACCAGGGACACTACTGCAGCAGATTGCCTGAAAGAAAACCCACCTGGTTTTCTAGTGATTTATGTCAAGGAAGTGCTAAAAGGAATTTTGCAGCTGTTGCTCCTAAACGCCAAAACTCACTGAGCTGAATTTATTTGTCTACCTGACTGTATCTGAGAGCAAAACTGACCTGTCATGTCTGATCTTGCCTTTGCATATGATCCACATGTTACGGCCACAGGTCAGCAAAAGAAAAACCAAATGAGCAGCATTTTTCAAAACCAGTTTCCCTGCTGAGAGCTGTTCAAGAATGATGCCTTAGGGTGGCTACCTATGTCTCTGGATGAGCAACTTGTGTTTGGGGTCCCTCACCTTTGCTGTGTGGTGTCTGGATTTATTCCTTCACTGTCTCATGATGGACAGGAAATCCAGGGGCTGGTGTCCTCTTTTAAATGCAGCTATTTCTGACAAGTCCATAACGGAGCTGCCAGCTTCCTCCTCTGCCCAAGCACTTTCCCATTAGAGAAGCTTATATATTCCTTTGGTCTTCAGCTCACCATGATTCACTGGCAGTTAGGTGTTTGGAAAGTGTTTAGGAAGAATTCAAAAGAAATTGAAAGCAGGCTTCAGTACTGACATAAAGCTCAAATTACATCTTCTTAAATTGAGCATCAAGAAGAAAAATTTGAAGAGTGTTTACAAAGAAAGCATGAGGTGCTTCTAAGATCAGTAGTTATATCTCTGACTATATTTTTATCCAGCAAGTTGTTCTTTCTGGATAAAGACACTGCAAGGCAATGCAATACTTATTCCCAGTTCAAGTGTCCAGCATCCAAAGGTAAAATCCTCTTCTCCATAGTGGCAAAACTCTTTGAATTTAATGGGAGCAGGTGAGGTCTGCTGTATTTTCCTTTTAAAGAACCCCAAATAGCACAATAGTTACTTTATGGCAACAGCAAAATGAGTCACTTGTCTCAGTCTACCAATCAGGTTCCTAATGGACAAGTGTCCACATATTAAAAAAAATCCCAATTAGTGTTAATTGGCATCTTTGCCCGCAGTTTCTGTGGAGAATTCAGTAATAGGCATGGGAGCAGAACTCCCTCCATTTCACCCCAAGAAAGGCCCTTCCCTATCAGACCGAAAGGCTCTTGGTGTTGGCACCAGGAAGCTTTGTTACCATTACAGTGGCGATGTACAGGACCTTGGATCTTAGGACTGGCACTGGAGTCCCATGGAGAATGAAACAAAACCCCGTGTGCTGTTGGCTGTTCACAGGCTGGTGTTTCCAGTTGGCCCTGGAGGGTGAAGGACGTCTGGGGACGGTGCTGCGGGAAGCTGCCTGGGCACGGCATGCTACCCTTAGACAATATATGGCAGGAGAAACATTTTTCCTCTTTGAAAGAGGAAAGCAAAAAGCAGAACAAGAAATAGCTGGTCTGTAGACCTTCCCTGCCCGTCAACCCTTTACCAGGTATCTGCTAGTAATCACACTGTGTTTGTTTCCCCATGTTTGGTTGACTGTTCACTTCCTTTAAAAGGTTGTTGTCCCCTTGACAGCTATGAGCTTAATTTAAGACCATGGTTTGAAAACCATGCAGTGTTATAGACTTAGCAGAAGAGCATACTTAAAGCATCTTTCTCTGGGACAAAGACCACACAACAACAAAGACCCCATTTTGGTTGATGAAAAATGTTTTCATGATTGTCATAGGGACCAGCAGAGGCCCCTGAGTCACTTCTGAAAGTCAAAGAAAATGGCGCTCTTCCATCATTTGGTCAGCTTTACATTCTTAAAAGCTTTATCAAGAAGTAGAGCAGAGAAAGCTACTTGATAATTTTCCACAGAGCCAAACATTATTTACTTTCACACACAACTGTGGGCCTAATTCACTTAATGACTTAACTTTAAGCATATGGCTAACCTACTGCATCCAGGTCTGGAGTCCCCATTACAAGAAAGACATGGAGCAGCTGAAGTGAGTCCAGAGGAGGCCACAAAGTTGATCAGAGGGCTGGAGCACCTCTCCTCTGAGGACAGGCTGAGAGAGTTGGGCTTGTTCAGCCTGGAGAAGAGAAGGCTCCAGGGAGACCTAATCACAGCCTTCCAGTACCTAAAGGGGCCTACAGGAAAGCTGGAGAGGGGCTGTTTACAAGGGCAGGGAGTGACAGGACAAGAGGGAATGGTCTTAAGCTGAAGGAGGGGAGATTTAAATCAGATATTAGAAAGAAATTCTTCCCTGTGAGGGTGGTGAGGCCCTGGCACAGGTTGCCCAGAGAAGCTGTGGAGGGCCCATCGCTGGCAGTGTTGAAGGCCAGGTTGGATGGGGCTTTGGGCAACCTGGTCTAGTGGAGGGTGTCCCTGCCCATGGCAGCGGGGCTGGAACTAGGTGATCTCTAAGGTCCCTTCCAACCCCAACCATTCTGTGATTCTATGATTCTGTAATTCTGTGAAGTGAAACGAGGGGGGAGGACTAGAAGCAGACCCTCTTGTCATGTGTGCTGATCCCTCTCTGCTTTCACTGCCAGCTGACTCTGATCACTCCTGAGACTAAAGGCAGCAATGCCAGGGAGGGGGAAGGTGTAATAAAAGGTGTCCCTTCCTCCATGGCTTTGGCTGCTTTCTGCCAACAGCCATGGTCTTTGTTTTTCCCGTCTTTATTTTTTTTACTCCTTGGTGTTATGTGTTGGGTTTTTTTTATTTTGTTACCTTCTTCAACCAAATGTCACTGTGCAGACCAGCCACATGACCTAAAACTAGCATGCATATCACAGGTTTGGAGTGACTGGTCAGATTACGGGTAGGACTCATTTCTCCAGTGGTGGCCAATGAGTCAACGATGCAGTGAGAGGCAGAAGTGGAAATTTTAGTCCCCTCCCTCCATCTTTGTGTTTGCATTTACTTGTCTCGTAAGAAACAGAAATATGGTGTCAGTAGCAACGTAAGGTCTCAGGCAGAGTTTTCTTCTTCCTGTCCATACATGAGAATTAACATTGATTTAACAGGACAACAGCAGTCTGTCAAACCGGACCAAAGAGGAAAAGATTAACATAAATGTCACTTAAAGTTTAAGTGATTTATTGTGCTTCCATTTGATTTGTACTTCCCATCTCACACTGCCATATTTAATGTGTTAAACATTATCACGGTGAAATTTTTACAGCTTTATCTTTCCTCTTGCTCCAAGAAATTAATAGTTTGGAAGTGCCTGTTAAATACAGTTGTTGTAACATGTTTGTAAATACCTTGTTGTACATTGATATAATTTATAGTTATACCGTAATTGCTACCCAGATATACAAATGAACACATATAAAGCAATGCAAATCAAAGACATTTATAATTAATTCATTAAAAGATAAAACAGAGTTAATTTCCCCTCATATAGTCTGCCTGGTAATTTGCATTAGTGATTACAAAAATAAGTTGCTATATTAAAATAATTTCGAAATAACCACAATTCACCTTAGTTATCTGAACTTCTGTGACTGTGAGTCAAAGTGGGAATTCATCCAGGCTTGCAGCTTTCCTCTCTTCTGCATTGCAGCTGGAACATTTGGAGTTTCTGACAGTTTTTTCCAAAGCAATGGTTGGCAATGGCATCACGACGTACAGACCCTGCTGATCTGTTTCTTGTTTTCAGGAAACGTCTGCCCCACGGCTCTACAAAAGAAGCAGTAAAATCCATTTGGTCCTTGGGACTATTGTTTCGCATCATCAGACTGAACTTTCAGGGAGGCATTCAGCTATCTCTGGAATATGATCTTCATAACAAAACACGCCTTAATTCTTTTTGTTTGAAGCCAAAAAGAGTGTCTCTTATCATCAGTGTTGTCTATGAGCACACTGATTCATCGACTCTTATCTCTTGTCAATGTATTTACAGTAGTAGAAGTAAGATTAAATTTGGGCTCAGAAAATATTCTGCTAATGCAGCTGCAATCAATGTTATAGCCGTGGTGATAACAAGAAATATACCAACCACTCGGTGCTTTTATACTGTGAATACTGCACAAGCACTTATTTAAAGTAGAATTTCATAGGATTCCTTCTTACAGCAATTTTAAAGGATCTGAAAAATAGTTTTGACCTAAATCAGAATATTTTTTATGTATTTATTTTTAACAGAAATCTTCTCAGAACAATCTACATTGAGCAAAATACCGTTTCAGTAATTTAGAGTAATATCATTATTTACCTTTATTATTTTAAAATTAAAAGCTTATGTTAACTGAAATATGAAAATATAATCACATGAAAAATCCAAACTTTTTTCTATTTTATGTATAGGAACACTGGAGATTCTCCTGCTTAAAAATTAAATTTTCTTGAATTCATGGTTTTGATTGATTATTGCATTAAGTTACTTGGTGAGCTTTTGACTGAACAATAATCAGATTTAGAGATGTGCTAAAAATTAAAGCTCTTGACTTTTGGGACAGAAGACTTTTACAAAGATGTGTTCAGATATGGTTGAATTCTGAAATACTGGACGAAATCTTTGGGTCTGTGCTCTGCGGTAGATAGGATTACAATAATGGTCCTTCTGGCTTTAAAATTGATTGACCACATCACTTCATGTAAAATCGTTTGGTATTTCCTATGCTGCATTGCAAAAGATAGAAGACTCCATCTCCAAATCAAATACTTGAATAAATACCTGAAAGTAGTCAGAAGGGTTTTTTTATTCTCAGTGGGAGCACTGAGTAATCAGGATTTCTAAGAAACTTCAGGAGGTTGATGGAAGCAGCTAAGTGCGTTGGAAAAAGTGTGATACAGCAAATTATCGATGGCTTACCCGTAAGGACAATCCCCCCAAGGGTAGCTTGGTTTCCAGGCACGCGTTTGGTGCACCAGTGCATCAGGCTCACACACACTGAAGTCAACACATCTTAATTTTCCTGCATAAATTTTCACAATATTCCTGCAAAGTCACTTTAGTGTTTTTCCCTGGACATAGGTCTGTCACTCTTTCTCAAAGCTTGTGATATTTTTAGCATTTCAAGGCTGATGTTCTTCTCCTTAGTGTTCTGGTTGGGACAGACACACCTGGGTTTACAGAGCTTTTAGGTACTGTAATCCCTGAATCTGGGCAGTAGAGAGAACAAATACAGAACACTCAGCAACAAAAGAGGAAATAGCATTTCTCTTCCTCGGCTTTTTTACCATCTGTAGGTTTTTCAAGACTTGGTCAGTTTTTTGGAGAATGTAACATCTCCCTCCTGAATTTTTTTTTATTTTATTTTTTTCAAAATCTTGGAGTTTCAACTGACCTGAAGTGTTTTTTCATTTACCTTGACTGTTCCAACAGTCACAAGTAGTCTCTTCCACAAAATCAAATCCTCTTGTTTCATTTTCTTGCCTGTAATTCTCTTTCCCTGTGTGTCCTTCCTCTTGGCCGTCAAGTTTGTTTGTTTTCTTGGTGTTGCTGTATCTCTAACCTTGAAATCCCAATCTCTACTGACAAACTTGCCTTTTGCTAGTGAAGACCACCACAGTCCCTAAATGCTCCTCCCTGTGTGAGTGTATCAAGGTTTAACAATCTTCTGCTGTTCCTGGTCAGGGATTTATACAGCACAGGTCTGCCATCACATGCTGGATCTCAGTTACGTGGGAATGCTGTGCATACCCGTAATAAAGCAAATTCAGAAATTCACTGGATCAGAATTCATGAATCAGACATAGATTGCCTAAATTGTCTTGTCACCTTTCTTCCTTAGCGAGCAGTACATAGGAGTGTTTGTTTTGGATCCTAATCATTAGGAAAATGAAAGGAAAAAATTAAAGGAATTTACCAGAAAAAGTATAAAAGTTCTTTATGAATATGATGTCAGACCAGATGATCCTTGAGGTCCCTTCCAACCTGGTATTCTGTGATTCTATGATTTTTTATTTTTTTTTCTGTAAATAATTGTCATCTAATCAGAGCCTTCCTGAAGCATGGAGAAGTCTTCTCCAGGACTCATAATACCCACACTAAAACATGACTTACTACCACGGTGACTTCCTGAGATGACTTCCCCTAGTAGTCTTAACGAAGCAGAGTAGAAGCTGCCCAGTCACACTCACTCCAGTGTGCCTCTTGGGACTTCTCTTCCCTTTACAGTCTAAGACCTGTAAGAGTGTTTTCTAGCTGGAAATCAGGAAAAACAAGCGGGGCATATTATAAGGAAATTCTGCCATTAAAGTGCTGGAGAAATAACAAGTATTCCTGACCCCACAATGACAATGGTAGAAATAAATTTTTCACTTCCTCTGTTGTTCACTAGACCAAACTTTCTCCAGTGGAAACACACATATAATTCATGAAAATATTGTCTTTGTTTTATAGCCACGCTCATGCTCTTTCTTTTTCAAGGATATCCGAGATGACAGATGCAAAACAAACTGACAGCCACTCTGCAGCTCTCTGCTGGTTTCAGAGTCTCAAATTCAGGCAAGTTCAGTCCAGACGTGGAGGTAACGAACACATGGACAACCACTGTAAGGGTCACAAAACAGGGAAAAATATAAAGTAGTCATTTCTGTTGCTGTCATTTCAGTCTGAGAGATAAACTAGAGGCTGGAAGCAAACTGTAGTCAGATTTTCTAAAAAGCATGGGTGGTAATGCTCTAGTATAAATCTTACCCAAATTTTGTGTTACCCCTTTTGACCAAGGAGCAGTGAATAAAACTTGGGCTGTGTTTTATATCTGTATGTGTGGTGCTGAAACCAATTAAAAAATCCTCTGTCCAGAGTTGGTTTTTGCAGTTTAAAGATTTCTAAAAAGTAGGGGGCGGTGGAAAACAGTGGGAGGGAAAAAGAGCTTGAAAAGAATAACAAACAAAAAAATGTCTGGCAACTGACAACGAAGCCAGACAAACTCAAATTGCAAAGAAAACAGGTTTTAACCGTCATGGTGATTCAGCAGGGGAACGTCCTACCAAAGGCAGCCATGTGAGGTCCATCTTTTATGCCCTTCACTGAAGGCAGCCTGCCTTTCTACAGGAGGCACGTCTGCCCCGTAGAAACTGCCCATCAGCCAAGCACGAGCTGATCGGTTCAGCAGGACAGAAAGCAAACGAGTGAAGTTTGCAGAGCTATGATAGACTGAGCACAGTCCCTGACCTAAACCTTCTTCTACATCTGCATTTAAAAGCTAGAAACCGTCACCTCCAACTGGGAAAAAAAAAAAAAATCACAGTTGTCCTTGGCTGTCAGTCACTGATGGCAAACAGGGGGGGTACGTTTCCCTGAACAGAAATTCCAGTCTCTACCAGTTTCATCCACGAGTTTTCCTGCTCTGTCAGAATTACTTTGAATGAGTTTTTGCCACTTAGACCAACGTATCTTGGTTACGATAGGTAGAGAATAGTCTCAGGGTGTTAAGGCAGGAAAACAAACAAACAAAACCAAAGAAAAATAGTTCTCTTGATTCACAGGAACGAAGGAGGAAAGTTGTCCTTGGTAAAACCAAGGACCAGAGACCGCATTAACTGTGTTTTTTCCAAGAGCATTTGGCAGGTTGGCTGGTGCTGAATAGTGATGACAAAATGTTCAACAAACCAAAAATATTCCATCTGTTCACTAAAAAATGGGATTCTGTGAAGCAAGCAGAATAACAGGAAATACAGAATTCTTCCTCTCCTCAAGCCATTTCAGCACTAACATCACAACCCACCCACTTAACCAGGATTCAAAGTCATTAAACCTGGTCTTTGAAACCAATTACACCTAGCCCAAGCCTCAGAGAGCAGAGGTGAGCCAGGAGGGCAGGACACTGGAAGGGCTCTTCCAGGAGACGTGGCTAAAAGCGCGGCTGACTCCCCTTCTCCACGAGCCCTGTGTCCCCGCAGGGATCTCAGCACAGTAGGCAATACCGCTGCAGGGCATCTTCTGTCTCTGGAGGTTACAGGATTTTTACTTGTGAAGAAAGCCAAGCTGTTTGGGGAGGACTGGCTGCGTGGGCTCTGCTGGGCTTTTGCTTCCACCACTCCTCACCTCACCATGCTTGCTCAGATGGGAGGCTCTGCAGAGGGGTGGTGTACAACAGGAGAAAAAATGGGCTGTTTACTCAACAATCCCACTTCATGGCTGGTTTTGACAGAAACACTTGCAAAGACTGTGAAAAGTTCCCTCCAGTGAATTAATCTGGGACTTTCTTGAAGTAAGGTTGGGTGAAACAGACAGCTTTGAGCTGCCTGTCACCTCTAGGCCTGTGAGCTCCTGACATGTCAGAGCTGGGAACAAGCATTAGCCGTCTTTGGGCAGAGATGCAGAAATGCCTACCCTTTGAGCTGTTTGTGCTGCTAGATTATTTTGCCAGGCAAATGTTTCACAAGCCTGGTTTGTGTAAAATCAGTAATTTTCTTTGGAGTACATTGTCTTTGGAGCACATGGTGTCCTCCCGAGGAGAAGGGTGGAGGACTGCAGTCCCTGTTTCTGTGGTCATTTTGTCTCTTTTTTTTTTCTTTTCTCCAGGTAGATCCTGGAAAAGACCCTCTTGTTTCCTCGTCTTTCAAGCCCCTCTGCTGCTCCCAGGGCAGAGACACAAACATCTTCCAGCTTCATCCTTACTCTGCCTCTCCCTCTACATGTATTTGGGCAAGTCTTTAGGCTATTTCAATGTAAGGCTGATGAGGATTATCTTCCTCAGCAATCCAGGAGAGCACTGCTTTGTATCTTCACATTCGCATAATTCATAATAAATACTTATAAATTTTGCATTCTCTGATCATTATTACTGTAAATGTAATTACAAATTTATTTTATAGAAACAGAATGAAAGGAAACGGTCTTCCCTGGTTTGATTTCACATCTCTGCTTGTGGTTCTGCTTTACTAGAAGTTTTAAACACACACGTGCAAGCACACAGCCAGTGTACTGTATCTTGCAATGCCCTTCTAAAGCTTCCCATGGAGCTAGCCTTGATCCCATCGAATAGTACTTCTCAGCAAAGTTCCAATTTACACTCATTTTCAAGTGTTTCAAACTTAGCTTTTCATTCATGTCACTGTAGGTACAAAGGGCAGAGGGATAAATTAAAAAAGGAAGAAAAAGAATAGATACTGCAGTCTTCTAAATATCAGGCTCCTGTGACCATTTTGAGCTGTCTATCCTCAGCAAGTATTAATGGTGTTTCTTGTGTAAATTGTTTTTCTTTCTCCCAGGAGAAGAAATAAAATGCAAGTCTGAAGATTCATCTTCTGCAGTATTGGAGAACATATTTGATTGCAGTAGCCAGGTTCCAAAGCATTTACAGTGACAGCAGAGAGGACCCAATTGAGGAAGGCAGCGTCACAGTGACCGCTGGTACCCGAGCTTGATGATGATGATGAAGATCAGGTGTCTCCTGACATGAAGTACTACATGGCTGCACACAGCTACGGCAAAGTAGGTAGCTCGCTTAAAAAGCCAGATTCAGGCACCAAGGCTTGGAAAGATATAAGCAAATGTCAAGTGATTTTAAGGTAATGATTTTCAGGATAAAATTGTGACTGGACCAAAAAATTCCATCCCTCTGGCAGACTCCGTGTTTCCTTAGGAAGGGACACCAAACCTCTCCTTAGTCGTTTCCACCCAGCTTTGGGCCCACGAAACTTTGTGTCCAGGTAGGACATCACTCTTCCAGATGCTGCATCATCCCTCAGCAGGGCATGATGATGTCAGCTTTTATGTCACCCCAGCCAGAGGTCTGCAGGCAGCAAGAGTTGGTTCTAAATCACTACAGGGTTGATGGTTTGGGGTTTTATTGTGGTTTTTTTTTTCTTTGTTTGTTTTTTTAATTTTGGACTCAGAAAGGAGTGTCAAAAAAGGAAACTGTGGGGAAAACTCCTCAGTCTCTCTCTGAACTGAAATTAAAAGGAGGTTTCACAAATGACAAGTCACTGGAACATAATTCTATGATGCTGCCAATTATTTGTTCGCATTGTGAACCACTTGGAAAAATACCCTGAGATGCTACATGCCAACAAAACCAGAATTTTAGCTGATGTAAATTAATTGCTCTCAGTGCAACGATGCCACTTTTTCCTTACAAAACATAACACGTTTTTAAGGAGAGATTATAGTTTAAGCAGGGTATTTTTCCCTAACATCTGCATAGAGGTGTCTCTTTTGGGATAAGATCTTGTTTATAAATGGGGCAGGCATTCTTAGCAGGCAGGAACAAAGAACAGCGTTTTTATTAGCAGCAGGAACCACATGAACAGCTTTGACCTCAATTTAGGATTTAGCTTATCATTTCACACAGAGGCTTGCATCAAGAATTTGACACTGGTGCCCTTTTCTAATTTGTAAAGCAAACTAAAAGGAAAATAATGGAGTACGGATAAGTGCTGTTCATGAGCCACTGAGCAGGCTCTATTCCATTCTGCCCAAATTACTCCACAATCAGTCAGAAATCTCACGACAGACTAGGTTGTCTTTTCGTTGTTTTTATTCCTCTAGAAAGAAAAGGGGGGGAAAAAAAAGGCAAATTAAACCACCAGGCTTGTCTGTCCCTATCCTGCTGGCGATCAGGAGTATTGTGGAATCGGCATTCTTTGCTCTCATCCTTGCATCCGCGGAGGGAACCGCTGCCGGGACGCAGGAGGAATATTTGCCTGTGAAGCTTAGAGCCACGGTCGTGTGATCCCAGAGCAACCTAAGGTTAGGTCTTAAGCGTGGTAAAGCCCTGGCAGCTTTGCTCCAATTGGCTCCATGACATTCCCTGCTTGGCCGTGATCCTAATGGCTTGAGACTGGCTGAATTCTTCTAACCCCGGCAATTAGTTCTTTCTTTTTCTAGAACTCTTCTCACTTGACGTGTTATTTTTTGCATACGGAGGGCGCATTGGGGCTGCGTCTTAACCAACTCAAATGCGCTCGCTACGTGAATCGTCTTTCAGGCAAAGCCACAATGCCCTACACCCCTTCCCCAGCCCCCACCCCGTGCTGACTCAGCCAGATTTTTGTCCCTGACAGCAACAAAAAAAGATTCATAAATTTCACTAGGTTTTCCTAAACAAAAGACCAAGAGGTGTGTAAGAGCAAAACCATACAAATTATCTTACCAGTTACGTGGCATTGACATCTCAGCAAGGGAGAATTTTAGTCTTCTCTAGCTGAAAGGTGGTGCAAGGCAAGTCCAAACTGCACTATTTGTGTTTGCCCCCTCAGTGATGACACCACCCATGTACACACCAATATCCCATTCCTATCTGCCAGAGCAGCCACACAAAAGAAAACTCATTTCTGGCCACATTTACATGGGCAGCCCTTCTCCAGCTCTGCACTCTCCTGACAGCAACTGCTGAAACAAGGATGACTTTTCTAAACAAAGACATACATCTACATCGCTCAAAGTGACATATGTATATTATACAGGAACTGCTGAGTGGCTTTTCCTCACATGTCTGTGTAGGACATATTTCCTCCATACATTTCATAACGCCAGGCTTATGGCCCCAGTCCACTGAACTATGGAAAGGTTTGCTAGGTGCGATTGTACGGAGCACGGCAGGATTAAGGGCTCCTCAGGAGCTCTGCTTTCAGCCTGCGATGTCCTGGTAGGAGTGCACAATCTGTCTCTTTGAATCAGTTTGTGGATATACGGAAAACACATGCAAACACACAAACTGCCATCTGTTTACATGGTTCTGTGTCATCTGGGAGAGGAAGCAGCACAAGGGGGGTTTAGGCTTTGACTGTTGTTGGGGAAAGCTGGATAGAGGGCAGGAGGAGAAAGTGAGGACAAAAACCCAAAGCAGGGCAGGTCGCAGGCCTACAGAGGAGAGAAATATAAATGTAAATGAGTGAATGAGGAGAAAATATGCGCTATCGCTGTCTTTTAGCTGTGCCTGCCTCTCAGTTTGGCGTCTAGCTCTGCTCGTCTGCTTGGTGCCCAACACCCTTGCGAGTCCCCGGTTTCCCTGTCATGCTGCCTTCACATGACACGTCTGGGAAAGTGTGTGCAATACACTGTTCACATTCCTGACCTACCAGCCTTGTACCACCAAGCACTGGGGTGCACCTCCAGCTTCACCTGTGAAGCTCAGCTCTCTCTGAGCTCACGCACAATTTGACTGCTGATTTTTCAAGAGATTTAGCTTCTCTTTGAGATTCTTGTGACGCGTAACGTTTAGGAAGTGATGTTGTTTGTTACAATCCATCGTCAAGACAACTTCTGAAGGGTACTTTGGAGCCCTGGGAGAATGCAGTTGCAGTTGCAGGGTCTATGGCTGAAGTGGTGCTTTACCCCTATGTCTCCCATCCCCGGCGGTAGTTGCAATACCGTTTGCATTTCCAGGCCCTTTCACAGCCCTTCTCCAAGGTCAGTTTAAACACACTCAGCAAAGGTATCTCACTCTGCAGCTAGACGAGGGAACATGATCAGAAAATGGTCCCACCCATTCTGGTGTGTCTGTGAAATGACCCTCTTGATCTGGTTCTTCTTGACTCATCACTTCCCTGCTACCCTTTCTGCCGACAAGCTCAGGTAGACAGGACTGAGTCTCACCGCAGAAAAAAAGAATAAAAGTCATGGCTCAGCAAGTTTGGCCCAAAATGGTAAAATCAATTGATAAATTAATTCATTCCAAGCAATGCAAGACGGTGCTCCACAAATTGCCCTTTGTTGAGGTCAGAAGGACTACCTGTGCTTGTGCTTTTCTGCCAGCACGGCTGACCGAAGAGGTGACCATATTCCTGTTGCCGTAGCTCTTTCCCATCATTGACTCCCCTGACTTTATCTTAATTCTGCAGCAGGTAGGAGTTAATTTTACAACTGGGCAAGACAGTATAAACAACAGAGATGGGTGTCTAGTGTTTTATTTTGAGGTGGCAATAGATACTCAAATTTCCCAAAAGAAAATCTGTTGGGGAAAAATGCAGCAACATGTTGGCAGAAAGGAGGATTCATAGACAATTGTCTGTTGAATAGGTTAAATATCTTCCTCAATTTCTCCTATGCAATCCCATCATTGTATTTCTAGTGCAGTTGCAAATAACAGTTGTTCTTTAAGTCTTCATGCCTGTTATAAGCAAAAAAAAGTGCTAAGGAAATGTTTGTTGAGACAGTTCAGAACCATGTGAGACTAGGAATGATTCTTCCTAGAGGGCACTTCTTATTCTACTTTGACCTTCATAGACTACAGAAATACCTGAGTAGTATCTTTTCTGGCTCAGCACATTTTTTAAAAACTCCTCAGCTGTGCTTTCTTTTAAAATCTACATTAGCTAAAAAAAAAAGAAAACACCTTGCTGGATGGCCTAGTTTCCTGTGGAATTATAAAAAACCAAAATGTGCCTTGGGCAGAATGACCTTATTCATTACATTCTTATTCCCTGCAGCTCTTCCTGATGCTTTTTACTGCTGTGATGCATTGGATTGTGTTTTGCATCAGTCGGTGGATAAAGGAAGTGGACATAGGAGGAGGAACCATGTGGGAGACAAGACCTTTCCAAGGCATAAGCTCCCATCAGTTGGGGTGCAGGCTTTCCCACCCATACAACTTCATCTGTTCAACTTTCTTACCAACTTCAGGAGAAGCAGCAGTGTGTGTCCTGGCAGCTGCAGTCGCCTGGGAGATGCAGATTCTGCCTGGATCGTCTTCTTCCTAGGTGACTATTTCTAATTATTCTCAAGTACATGAAGGGTGGACATCAACATCATCAGTTGTAAAAGAAAATGTGTAGGTGACTACTCATTAGAGATGGGAAAGGTGAGAAGTCAGGAGCTGCCTCCCTCCATCTCAGGACTCCACTGAAGAGGAGCATCCAGCCAACACAACCCCCTCTCTCACATGCCAAAGGTTTTTGTCCATGGGGATTCAAACGCTAGTGGAAATGCTGATGGACCATTGAGCTACAGAGCTTTTGCAAGGTGCCTGGCTTTCACTCGCTCCCGTTGGAGCTGCTTCACTTTGTATAAGTAATAAAATATTCAATGGGCCAGGGAGAAAAAAGCAAGAGACTGATTCTATTGCCCAGTTGTTTGGGTGCTCACCTGGGATACAAGAGATGCAGGGTCAACTTCTTGTTCCAAATATGATTTAATTATTTATACAAAGTGCAACAGCTCCACCAAGAAGGACGTACATGCCGGCAAGCCTGATGGCCCTCTCCTGCACCGCGCAAACCTCTTCCCTTTTAACCTAGGGAGGGAAACTTGATGCAGGTTTTCTCCTTGCCAAGTAAATGTTTCCTGTTTGCATCACGGTTTGTTAACTTCTCATTCTTGCTTCCTGAACCAGGGCTAGCTTGGGCACCGTACTCCTCGGCAGGATTCACAGCTGAGGCTCCTTGCTGAGGGAGGTACGGCCCCTTGCCCACCAGAGACTCATTTCTCTCCAGCATCAAGGATTACTGTTTTACTAAACCGTGTATCCACCTTTCTCCTTGGCATCTCAAGCCCCGGCAGCTGCAGTGAGATCCAGGCTGTGAGAGGCAGCAGGGAACCCTAATTTCCATGGGGATTTCCAGGGCAGGCAGGGGCTGCTGTGAACAGAGTGGCAGGGAAAATAAGGGACTTGATCTCTAATAAGGAAGCCTATAAAATTCTCTCATCCTTTTGATTTCTCCCTAAGTGCTTGTATGTGGAATTTTTTTTTTACTAGCCTAATATCCGTGTTGCTCCTGCTATTTTTTCTGCCAACGGACACCATTATCTAAAATTAATTGAGAAGGAGAACTAACGTTTCCCCTTGCAAGGGCTGGTGAGAGTGGCCTGTGCCATGTTATCCTTGACACATGAATGATCTTAATTTCTGCAGCCCCACACAAACTTTAAAAGTGTCTGCCTTAAAACAGTAATTAAATAACCTAACCTGCTTTACAGAAAGGGTATTTAACCACCTGGCTACTAACACAGCTCGTTTTCCATAGGGCATTTAAACTGACCGTGCCACCAGGCTGTTCCCATCGCTCCTCTGCAGCAAATGTCATTAGGTAGCACGGCGTGAAAAAAACCCCAAAGATATCAGTATGGTCTTTAAATTTACACATGCAGTTCTAACAGCGACACGGGCTCATCCATTTCCTCATTTTACACAGACTTCCTTCTGCTGCTTTTTTCAGTATTCACAAACAAAGGAAAAGTTCATCATAAGGACAATCACTGAGCACAATAAAATACAGTAGAAATATGACTGCTCTTCAGAAGAATGATTTTTTTAAAAACAAAGCCAAACAAAACAAGATTTGAAAAATAGCTATTATAAAAGAACATATGTAGTGCTTACACTTGCTATCAAAATCTGGTTCTGTTGATTTTGACTAATGGCTCGCGCACTCAGCAGAAATGGCATTGTTTACTTTCTTACCCAAGTTTACATTTATTATTGCTGCTAAGTTTTGTCTTAGCACACGCTGTTTTAAATTAAATGAATATCCAAATACTAGTTTGAAGTTGCTAATGACACCATATGTACTGCATTAGCTTGCATACTATTTAAAGAAAAAGTCTTAATTGTACTACCATTGCCTGAGGATATTTTTGTGATAGGCAATTAAGATTAATTTTCCTGTTCATGTAGAAAATGACTTCATGAAAACATTGGAATATAATAACTTTTGTCCAATTTATGCATTTTTGCTTTGATCATTTGGATTAAGGGAAAAGAGGACTATCATTTAAAATCTGAGTATCTCGATAAGCATTTAATGGTTATTTCTAACTGAGTAGTTCCTTCCCTGCCCATAAAACAAAGAATGTAACAAAAATTAAGCATTTATTTCTAAACTTCACTAGCGTGTCTGTTTTCTGGTTTCACTGCTAAGCAGTCCACAAGAGGTGTAAAATAGGCAATATAAACTCAAAAGTTGGCTGAAGGATTTAGCATCCGAAAAAAAAAAAAGACAAAATTAACAACCCTAAACGTGCATTGGGAAATACTGGAGGTGAGAATCCTCACTTCAAGCAGGGAGGTGAATTGGGGGCTGCCCCAGCAGTGTCTCACATCTGTACCACCAGCACAGCCGCCCATGGCTGGTCCTCCTTTCATGGGGGTCAAAACACACAGCTGCTGCACGGAGCTGTGGGATGCAGAAAAGGGTCCTTGTTTCTTATCAAGGCTGGACCCATCCCTGGGTGTGCAACGGCAGAAGGAGGGAGAGGCTGGGAGCCACTCCACCAGTCCCACACTTCGACATTGTTTCAGAGTGATTTGTTCTTCATGACAGGGTCAAGCTGCTGTGAAAAGGTTAAACAAACGGACTTTGTAAGCTCCTTTTAGGGCAAAGCTGGTCAGAAGGCCCCTTTAATCACCAATCCCCTTTAGCCCTGGGAAAAGGCATCAGCCAGACTCACTTGTGAGGCTGCGGGGAGCTGGGGTGAGGGTGGGGTGGAGGCTCCCTGCCCTCCTGCAGCCACCTTCGGCTGGGAAAAGAAATCCTGCAAGGGAAGGTGTTTGGCTGGAAGTGCTGGTGTGCCTCCCCCTGCGCCGAGGTGCTGCTGCAGAGGAGGAGGAGGAGGAGGACATTCCTCTGGGGCCGGTGTGTAGCCCAGCGTCCCTAATGCTGTCTGCACCCATCCTGTCAGGAGGGTAATGAGGGGAAAGTTCCCAGACGAAAAAGCAAAGCACCTCAGTCTTCAGCAGGGGCTCAGAGGAGGTTTGCGGTTGCAGCCTCCACCTCCTCTGCACCATGGCTGCAGATCTGGTGCTCTGCTGGGAGAAGAACCCTCATGGCTTAATCTCTCCAGACAGGGGGTTTTTAGTTCAGCTTCTCCTGCCCCATTTTAAGGTGTGACCATCTACTGGATATCGAGTACATTACACACCTGAACTGCACCTTCTTGGAGATGCCCTAGGGCAGGGGTGGCTTCTCCTGCCGAGTTATTCACAGGGCAGATGAATGAACAGCACTGGCTTCGCTCCCCCCGCCGTGAGAGCGGCAGCAGTGGCAGCACCATTCCTCCTGCCGTGGGCCAGGCAGGAGGCAGAGGCAGCAGCAGCTGGCAGTGGGGTTCCTCGGCCCAAAGCGGTGTACAGGAAGGGTGTGTGTGGATGCATGGTGTGAGCTGAGCTGGGCAACAAGGGTCGCAGGCACTGCTCCCTCTGTCTTCAGAGCTTCCCTGCCCTTCACAGCTGAGTAATTTGTTAACCTGGGCACTTGTCTCCTTCCTGTTAGTTCCATTAAGCTCCTTTTCCACCCCTAAGACTTTGCTGTCATTTGCCTAACACCCACGTGTAGACATGGGCTTTCATTCCAGGAGCAACATTTGCAGAAACGCCTAGGGGGGCTGTGCCAATTCCAGCCAAGCCAGGACCATGCCTCTGCCTGTTTCCTCCCTTAGATCCTTACATCCCTCGCCTTATTCGCCGCAGATGCTGTCTTCTCACCACAAGCTACTTTGACCATGATTTTTCACAGTGACCCTAAAGCTATTTGGTTCCTGCTCCCCAACCTGCCACTGTTCCATCTTCTTCTCCCTACAGCATTCACCCTCATTTCCTTTTCCTGTCTCCACCTCACTGTCCACCCATTCCACCACCTTCTGCTTCATGTACATGCTCTCTCTCAACTTTGCAGCCAACTACAAAGTAAAACGTTCCTCTTTTGCATTGCCATGCCCCATCTCCGATGCCATAATTGCTCGTATGAGCGCTCCTCACCCGTTCCAATGCAAAATAAGGCAAATCAGTTCAACCAAACCATAAAGCTGGTTTCCCCAGGTGCCATGAAAGGGACAGGCAGCTAGAGCCCCAGCAATAGGACCAGCCAAGGACCACCACTGCTCAGTTGTTCCAGCTGGGTCCTGAAGTGCGTGAGTGTGTAAGACAGGTGTCAGTGAGCCTGTGCTGTGAGGAAGCTGGGGCTTTTCTTTCCCCTCTGATGCAGGATTTTTGAGATCTTCCTACTTTTCTGAACATCACCAGGAACCAGCAAGCAGGTTAATAACTGGAGAACAGCTTCGAGGTATTTGTTCATAAGGAACTTTCCTAACTCCATTCAACCTTTGCCTACAACATCTTTTGCCCCTGTGTTATTCATCACATCATTTTCATTTCTTTGTGCAGTAACTGTGCTCTGTGACCAAACTCAGAAAGGCAGTACAGTGCTTCCTATTTTGAGTTCTTCTCCAAGTAATCTTGATGACCGAAATAAAAATGCAGGTTGTCTTCCTATAAGCAGGTCAATTTTGTATCCCTTCTTTACTACTGAGACCATTTCTCAGGCAATAACTTTAGTATCCAAAATCTGGATTAAGATTATTCAAAGAAAACAACGAAGGAGGGAAAGGTAATGTTAATAATTCCATTTGGTAACACAAATGTGAACTTAAGAGTCTAACCACGTTCCTGCACCCCTCTGATCTCTGGCAGTCCTACAGCTCACTCTGAAATAGCCATCATATTTCACAAAGCTGGAATGGATTTGGTAAGAAGCCAATTTTGCAATATTTCTTCAAAACGTAACAAAACGGACACAGCAGCGACTGCCAACTAAGGACCTGGTGCTGAGCTACTGAAGTCAGCAACAGCAGCTCTGCCAGCGATCTGGGTGTGAATTAAGAGCCTGAATTCCAGATGAATCAACATATTTCTACCGTCATAGTCTTCAGCTGAATTTAATCTCCATCCTGCATCAGCTGTGAGCCAGCTGAATAGCTGCCTTGCCTGCCGGGACGATAACTTTCTGGTAATAAAGCACTGAAAGCGAATTCAAGAAATCATCCGGGCCACTCTCCCATCATCCCACTCCCTGCGTGGATGTTAAGTAAATCACTTTAGATCATCCCTTACGGATATTTCTTCTAACCTGCATCTCTGTAGTGTAAATCCTGGGATTTTTATCAAACCCTTTTGTTGGATACCACCAAGGACAGACTGTGTTTACAGTATTCCTCCTGGGTTTCTTTGCTGTGTTTTTAAGTGATTCCTCTTTCTTCTTCAGTTGGTCACAAGCGATGACCAGCAACTTTGTAGCAACATTTTACCTACAGAAAACTCTTGTTCCCTTGCTCTTTTTTTTTTCCAGTTTAAACAAAGCCACATCCTTCACCCCTCATGTTTTCCAGATTTCCTTTATCCCATAGACTCCTTCCTGTTGATCAGTATGAGAGCAGCCAAGCTTCCCAACTCTGCAAGCAGCGTGTCAAAATACCATTAGGCTGGGAGCTGCAAGGCACGTACCTTGGAAAGATGAGCAGGGAAGGAGGGAACCAGTGCTCTGGAAACAAGTTGCAGTGCAAAAGGATGTGGTTCCTGTGGAAATCTGGAATTTTGACAAAAATCTGAAAATCTGGGGCAGCTATTCCCCAGAGTGACTCTGTGAGTGTGATCACACCACAGCTCAAGACACTTTGTTTTCTCTATACTGGGAATTTGGATTATTCAGTAGCCCCCAGGCAAGTAAAGACTGTTGTGGTGTGGCCGAGGTAGGAGGGATGCACTTGGACTGTTCAAGAGCAAGAGTGGCCATCCCTGCTTAAAGCATCAGCATATCGAATCTCTTAAAAGGAAGAGAAGAGCCTCTTTAAAGAGAGATAAATTATTTCTTGGCCAGAAATAATGTTGCCACACACATCATATAGACATCTTCATCCAGATGACTGACACAAATGTTTTTGCCTTAAGCTTAATTTTCTCTTCCTCATCAAAAAGATACAGACACCACAAACACGCAATTCTGCTAGTGAGGCACGGAATCAGTTCTGTATGTTATCCATAATTACATATAGGATGAGATCTGAATTAACTCAGCTTGATGTTCAAACCTAGATCCTGAAAACATGTGGTTTGTGTTCTGGAGTACTGAAGTCTGGGCAATTAGTTCAGTCTTCCCTAATTTTTTCATGTGTTCTTAACACTAATTGGTTGTAGGTCTGGCTTTCCAAAAACATGATCATAAAGAATGAATTTGCAAAGCCAGTTCCAGCATTTTCTCACTCTGATGAACTCTGGAGGTAAGAGTTCATGCTGATATTAATGAGTTCCCAAGGAACCAAAATTGATTTCAGAAAGTAATAAAATTGGGGCTTAAATATCTTACAGAGCTGGAAAAGCTCCAGCATGCAAAACCTCAGAGATATTCAGAGTATGAACAGATTTGCATCTCGCTAATACCAAAACCAATTAACAACATAGCACGTTGCCAAGAGACAGACAGAGGTTACAGCCTACCCAAAAA
The DNA here is from genome assembly GCA_013399095.1 of Psophia crepitans. Taxonomy (NCBI): domain Eukaryota; kingdom Metazoa; phylum Chordata; class Aves; order Gruiformes; family Psophiidae; genus Psophia; species Psophia crepitans. The sequence continues at coordinate 498,706 of VWZZ01003898.1, forward strand.
GTGATCTTTGGTTTGTATTTCACAAAGCTGTGCAAGCACAGACAACGTTAATCTTTGGCAATAGTGATGTTCTAGGTTTGGCACAGAAGAGTCATGTCAGCATCTCTGTTGCTACACAAGTTAGGCGGTTGTTTTCTATGGGGCAGGAAATTCTGTCAGCAATATCCTGACACAACTTCTGAGCCCCCAGATGACTTAAATACCAACTCAGAGTGATATCTTACAGACTCCAGGAGGCTCTCCAAGAAGACCAAAGGCAGAGCTCACCTTCAAGAATGGAAAGATCTGGTATATGTTGTATTCTGGTTATTCTTTACACATTTTATTTAAATCTGCCTTAGGGGATAGAACAGAGTTCAGAAACTGCTGCCAGCATTATCTGGGCAAGAAGAAACGCAAAAACCCAGAGAAGTGATGTGAAAGGCAGTGAGAGCAAGGTAAATGAGTGTAAAAACAAAACATGAGGCAATAACAAACAAGTTTTGCTGTAGAAGGGTTCTGCAGAGCCCTGGTGGTGAGGAAAAGAGGGTGAAGGTGTGTGTGCAGAAGTGAGGAGAAAATCTTCTGCTGGCATTTCATGGGGAGTTCTGTGTCCATGCTCAGACACTGTTATCACAGCTCACAGAGCACAGGGGATACAGGGGATATCTCTGTGGGATTGCCTCTGATTTTAAAAAAAAAAAAAAAAAAAAAAAAAGTCATGAAAGTTTCCCATGTGATGTATCTGAGCAAGGCTCCAGAGCAAGGAAATGACTGAGGATGTGCACACTAGAGAAGCATCAAAACTTACTTTAAAGGACCTTTGCCTCCATAAAGTAAAACCTGGAAAAGATGAGGGAATGCCAGGACTCAGGGTCTTTCCGCATGACACCTGTGTAGCTGGGTATGTATATTTCTCCTTGGAGAGTCACCTATTTTTTTGTGTATTAATTTAAAACCAGACCCTGTTTGGTCCAGTCCCGGAGAGTGCTAGCCAAAAAAAATAAAAAATCTTTATTTGAAAGAAATCAAACACTCTGGAAATGTTAAAGAAAAAGAGAAAAAAAGGTCCTGCTTTGGGAAAGGAGGGAAGAGACAGATTCCTGAAGTAAAATTATTGCGAATATCCTCCTTCGGGAGCGCTTTGTGAGGATTCCCTCACCCTGCATCGTGCTCTGCTCTGCATTCGCCTTCAAAATTCACGGGTTTATCATCATTTTATTCGGGGGCGAGGGGAAGCAATCGAATAAACCCCCGCCGGCTGGTCGGGACTCAGTTACTCTGCACCAGAAGCCTCGGCCCGGGGCTCGGGTACCGCACCCGGCCGGGATGCGCGGCCCCGCCGGGAAGGGTGGACCTGGGCCGGGAGGGCAGCGGAGGGGCGGTCCGGCCGGCCGGGGGGGCTGGCTGAACGAATTCGCCTCTAAGCTGGGCAAAGAAGCTACTTTTTGGGGGCAGAAGTTGGCTTTCCTGTCTCCCAGCCCTCCCTGCTTCTCCGCGGAAGGCCCTGGCTGCGCAGGGCTGCACTGGTCCCGCTTTGCCAGCGGGACTGCCGGGGCGCTGCCTGCCCCGGTTCCGCGCTGGGACAGTGGTGGGGACCTCAAAGGCGTCGGGTGGGGTGAAATCACCTCGTTACTTCTTCCTAAGGGAGACCGTGAAACCCGGGGTTCCAGGGTCGAGGGAGTCTGGCAAAACGAAATGAACTTGAAAAATTAGTTTCCCTCAAAAAATAAAATAAAATAAAATAAAATAAAATAAAATAAAATAAAATAACATCCTTTACTCTGCCCCTGACTATTCTCAGAAGTGGAAACGGGCGCCGGGCGCAGAACCCCGGGTCCCGGTGCCGCTGGAGGAGCAGAGAGGGAGCTGCAGGCGCTTCGGGGCCGGTTGTGGGTCCCGACTCGTCGGGGAGGGCTTCAGGATCTCTCCTACGCTCCCACCCGGCGGCAGTTCCGTTCGCGGTAACGGACACGACACCCGGAGACGCAGCCGTGGGGACCCCCTGCCCTGACCCCGAGCGTGGCCGCGAGCCGGCCCCCGGCCTGGAGACGATATTGCAGGAGCTGCGGGACCTGCGGCTGCCCTGCGAGCCGGACCTGATCGACGGGGCGAACACAGACACGGGTGGCGTTCCCCTTCCCCAGAAGTGGCCGGCCGGGGAGGGTTTGGGGCTGGGCTGAGCATCAGGCTGCACTCGTGGGGTCGTGGGGGGCTGTGCGCTGCCGCTCTGCCCCCGGCCGGCCCCTCCAGCGTGCCTCGGTGCTTTCCCACCCTTCCCTTCCCCTCCCCTCCCGGAAAGTACCGCAGCCTCTTCCGTCTCCTTAAATTAACCCACAAAGGCGATCTCTCGCCCAGAAGTAGGGCACAGGAAAGTTTGGGGCGGGTGAGCCGGGAGATTTTTGTCGTTGGCTGCAAGGCATCAAAAAGCCCCTTCATTATGAACAGCCCAGTTCCTATCCGGGGCGGGGGACCGTCCCGCCGCCCCGCTTTGACGCCAGGCTTCATCCCTATGCGCACCCCTTTCCCCTCAACCTCGCCCTCGGGGCCAAGGGGGCGAGTCACGGCGGCCGCCTTCTAAGGGGGCAGCTCGGCCAGCCTGGGCCCACCTCACGTCCCCCCTCCCCGGAGAAAAGCAGTGCCCCCCGCCCAGGTCCGGGGCGTCCCTTCTCGGCTTGCATCCCGCCGGGGGAGGTCTGCGAGCGGGAGGAGGCAAAGCAGAATTGAGAAATACCCCCTTTTCCTCGAGAGAAATGCAATGCCTGAAGAGCTACACGTCTGGGGAGAACCTCCCTCCCCCCCCAACACGAGCCGGGGGACCCCGCCCAGGACGCCCCGTCCCCCCCGGACGCCGGGCCGCCAGGACAGGCCTGCCCTGTAGCATTTGCTCCCTCTCACTTCGCCCTGTGACTCCTGCGCTAAGGGGCACGCGGAAACCCGTAGTTCTCACAGACCCCGTGCAGAGCTTGACCATAATTTTGATGAGAACTCTTCGATGAAACTATTTTCGTGCTGTAAAACTGTATGTACAGAAAACTGACGAATCCAACAGTTATAATATTGAAGACTTTTTTTTTCCCAAATAAAGACTAACGAAAACTTCAAGTGTCACGACGTTGTTGGTCTATCTAATGATGCAAAGGAAGGAGAACGTGTGCTCTCCCATCAGTGCTGCCAGACACAGCACCCACAGCTGAAGGGATCCCACGGGTTCGGAGTTAACTCGATGGAGGCAACGCTGAATGTGAAGACCCTCCCTAAAGTTAAACATCATCCTTCTCTTTGCAACGAGAAGACAAGGAAGAGGAACTGCATATTTTCTCCATTTATCACCCGGCAAACAGAGGGCAGGAACAGTTATTGCGTTTCTTAGACGCTAAACATTCCCATGAAGAACTTAAAGTCGCTTTGCAACCCGCCTTGCGGAGAGACCACGGGTGGGCGGTGGGTGATATAAGGGATGGGGCTCTGACTGTCTCCACCTCCCAGGAGCTCCAGAAAACTCCACAGATCCGCTGTGCAGGTCTTTGCTGCTGACTTGCCTATGGACTATAGAGGGAAAAAAAAATAAAGGAAAAAGGAAAAAAGAGGAATAAACAAACAATGCAAATGACATTTCGTTAGGGGAGATAACGGCAGGTGGTTACGGTTACATTCTAAAGTGTTCCGAGTAGTTCTCGTCGCATTTTCACCACGCCCAGGTTTGTTTGATTTCCATATGAACAAAGACAACTGCTAGAGCCTAATAACCCGCGTGTTTCTTTTGACTTAATTAGATTTTGCTTGTGTTAAAAACATACATTCAAGTCAAGCAAATAATGAAATATAATCGGTCTAGGAATGTCCCTTTCAAGGCTAAACAACAGGGGCTTGCAGTACGCTGCTTGGACCTACTGGTGAAAACAAAATAGGTCTTTCTATCGAGGAGGTCGGGAAAAAAAATCCCCGCAAGAAATAATTGAAATAAACAGTATGAAACAGGTTTAATGGCGAAACTACTTCAAGAAAATTGAAGAGTCCATCTGAGGAAAGATTCGATCATACAGGCACAGAGGTTTCGACTGGGAGGAGGTTGGTTGTCGCATTTTGAGTTGATAGCTTAATTTTGACAAGCGTCAAGACTTCGAGACAGTGCCCAGGGTAACACCAGGAGGAGAACTGCAGTTTCGGCACCAGCAAAAGAGCATTCCCAGTGTGAGGAACGGCTAGGTCGCCGCTAGGTAATTGATAGGTTTTAAAATGTGCCTGAAGATGGTGCTGTTTGGATGGCAGAAGTAAGGTCTCGGAGAGCTCCAGTGAAGTGCTACATTATGAAAAAAAATTACTCCCCCAAAGTTGTGTAACAGCACATTGCCCCAGCAGCGATTCCAAAGTCTGAACAGTGGAGATGCAGTAAGAAAAGGCTTGACAAGCAGTTTAATTTTAGAATAATTTTACTGTGATAAAACAGCTTCAGGTAAGGTGAAATTTCAGTCCCCGATGCCTATCAGAAGATCTCGCTCTCCCACCTCAGCCTGGCTGCTGTCCTCCTGCTCACCCTCCTGACGCCTCACCCTGAGTACAACCTTTCGCAACTCGCATCTGTGCACCCAGGGCCCTAAAGAAAAGAGAAGTCAAAGGGAAATACTCACGGCTGATTTTTATTCAACAGATGGTGAAGGAATTTAAAGTGGAATTTCCCACTATGTACAAGCTTTAATGTTATTAAGCTTGATTTTAATGTGAATACAAAGTGATCTGCTGTAGTTTATGACAGTCAATTCTATTCTGTTGGCCAGACTGGGAACCACATTTTCTTCTGAATGGTTTTAATAAAGTGATTTTTTTTAAAGGGTACCAGGAACTGGACTAGTAGATTCAAAAACAAATGCACTGGCGTATGCAAGACACTTCCCTGCAATTAGAAGTAAATGATCTGAGAGGAAAGCTAGCTTTCTGGCAAAATATAGTTCTTGCAGAATTTATGTTTTCTCCCAGATTGCACAATGCTTTTTCACACCATATGCCAATCTGGGAATCTCAAGCCTAGTAATTAACTTTGAGTTTTTGGAACACTTCATAAAGCCTGGATTAATCCCAACTGTATTATCTGGTGTCAGTTACTGTAAGTTGGAGATGCAGAATACTGAGTTACCAACCAGTGAATTGTGCAATAATGACCATATGCAATTTTGTGTCTTTCCTGTATATATATTCTACCTATAATTTGTGCTAGATCCAATTAAGGGGAAAGCCGTGTTTGCTTCTGATACGAAGCAAAGCACGCTGTGTTTTGGATAAAGTGGTTGTCTCCCAAATGGCAGGCTTTAAGTCAACTACCTGCTCACTCATTGTGCTGAAACACATGTTGCTTTTTAGAACTTCAAATATACTTCCTCCCAAGAAGCGTATTATTCCAGCATTACCTAATGACCAGCCATAGCACCTTAACAGCTTGTAGAGCCACAGTCTTGAATGGAAATGCAACTTTGGCACTGATTAAGGCATAGGGAGCCCTTCCTACAGCCTATTAATATCTCTTGTGCTCCCTCACTGTAACAGCTTTGGCTGTGCCTCTCTCACCAAAGTCCCTGGTCTGTGCTGCCCTGTCTGAAGAAGTCCTCAGAGCAGAGTCAGCAATCCACATCAGTCTTGCAGTAAAGTCCCTGTTTCAGAGGGGCCAGCATCACCTGAGAGGTTTGCATAGGAGCCTGCCTCTGCAGCTCATAGTTTTATGGTGAATCCATTATCTTCCTTACTTTTTCCCCAAACCAAGTTCAAGATGACCTTCTAATGGAGGGACTGTAAGTAGACAGCTCATGAAACTGAATTGCTCCGTGATGGTTATTTGATTTCTTGATCCGTAGCAGGAGCATGTAGCCTTCACCTCAAGGACCTTCTGGTCACAGGTCTTACATCCAGCAGGCAGAATCAAATCCAGAGTGAAGAGCTGAATATGATTTGATGAATCACTTTGCTTGTCAGTGCATCTTCTAGAACAAAATACAGACATTAATGATGGCATTTGTTTCATTGTCTTTGCAGGTGGGAATCAGTTGCCAAAGCAATGTGTCTACTGTCGTTTGAGCCACCTTGCATTAAAAGGTCCTTCCCTGGCACTGCCTGAGTCTCCCAGAGGTCCTGTGTCATATGTGAAGTCCTATGCAAATATCTTGGGTATCTTTGGGAATACCAAAGGAAACTAAGTAGCCACATTTAAGCAACCTGACAATGTTCTGGACATGTGTGCCTCAGCCAGTTGCTTTGGGATCTCCTCACAGTCAGTGGAGGGTAGTAGGCACTTTTAGGGCACAGTACATCTGATAAATGTGTGCTGCGGATGAGACAGACACTGTTAGGTTCAGATGTTTCTATGCAGTTTAGGGTGTCTAGGCTAGCTGAAAATGGCTAAATTATTGAAGATTTCAACTTCAAATAACCCAAGTTCTGTTCTTCTGCTTTGTGTAGTAATAAAAATGGAAGTGATGCTGGTGGACCCAAAACATCTGTGTTTCCCAATCTCCGAAGGCCTTATGGGTTCTGGTTGGGTGAGAGAAAATAGCTTTTCCAAAGAAGTTGTGAGAATGCTTCCCAAGAATGTGATGTTTCCAAGGCATTAAGAGGCGGGAAAAAGAAAAACTGAGGAGGAACACAAACTCATTCTTTCAGAAGAACCTTATTTGCGGGTTGTGCATATGAAGGGGTTTGCTCTGTGTTGTGGTGGAGTTTCTATTTTAGAACAAGACTAAGCACCCAGTAAGATGAAATCCCTTATCAGAAAAATGATGACCTAAATGGAGACAACAGTGAAAGAAGGAAACATATGAGGCTCAGTTTTCACGTAGTGGTGGAACAAGACAAGCTAAATATTTATTAATCCAAGGTCAGAGGTTGTCTCAGGTGGGGTCAGAACTTGAAACAGAATTCCTCTGACTTTCCTAGCCAAATGACTTGTCTTCATCTTTGTACAGACGCGTGGTTTTGGTAAGGTGCTGTGTAGAATTTTTTCAACTAGATATGGAATTTGAGGCAGAATTTATAGCAAAATTCTGTATGTTTGGGTTTGGGTTTTTTTACATTTTGTCTTTTAATTTTTCATTTTTCTTTTCTTTTTTTTTTTCATAGACAGAAAGACTGCGTGGCTCATGAAAAAATCAACACTTGGAAACACTCTTCTTTGAGCTCAGTTGTTAACTGCTAAATCATTTGTAAACCAGGTCTGCTTCCTATTTTTTCCATTTCCAAATATAAAATATGTCACTGTTTTGTCTTCTGTGTTAAGAAGTTAAATCGATATCTGAATAATTAATTGCAGCAGGACAATGAACAGTTTAATTAGCCTTGAGGTTTTCAGAGTATTAGCTATTAAAACTAAATAGGAAAATTGGCTTGCTCTGAACCCTTTTATTTATAAATTGCAACTTGGCAAAAGTACAGGTCTAAGTTTACTATGTGTTTGGGTTGCGCAATGCAGAACTGCTGGCAAAAATCTTAATCCATCTAGACCACAGCAACCATTTTTTGTTTGAGATCAGTTACATGCGCTACGCTCTTGCAACATCTGTCACCATCCCAACGGCTTTGAAAGTACCAGGACCGCTTTGGGGCCGTTCAATACCATGGACCTCGCCTGTGGTTCACTTTGACTCAACTTTTGGAAGGGGAAATGGGAAAAACGCAGCCCTCGGTGCGCGCTGAAAGCACTTCACAGAGGTCTGTGCTTGATCCGGGGAGGGGATCGGCCTCGAGGTGGCACGGTGATAAGGGTGGTTCGGTCTTCAGTGACACTAACTCGGAGAGGTAGCTTTCTGCCCAAGATTTCAAGCAATTAAAGCACATCTACACATTATCTCTATGGGCAAGGGTTAACAAAGATTATCTTCTATGTCATCTTATTTTCACTTATGTTTCGCTTACATTAATATTTGCATTTTCTTCCATGCAAGTAAATCCAGGCACGCATTCTGAAAGCAAATTAAAGCACCCTGATAGAGCAACCCAGTACAAGAAGAGGAAACTAACGGGAGGGAGGAGAAAGAAAAAGATTTTAATCTCTTTCAAAATAACTGCAGAGTCACCAGACATTTTTTTTGTTGACTTTATTTACACAAGGAAAAGCAAAATGCTGATTCCTGCTAGCAAAACCATTTTCCCACGTATTGCTTCACAGGTATACTGTTTCATACCAAGGAAGTCTGGCTAAACATGCACCTGGGAAAATCATTAGATAAGACTGCAGAATGGAAATAAGTCAAGCCCAGAAGAAAGACCATGTAGCCTATTGTCAAGGATCACTGTCTTAAAATAGGTCAGATCCAGACACTTACTCAGAAAATTCCCAGCTCAGGGAAAGGCACAGATTTTGGATTACTTTCCTCAGGTCTCATCCAGATCCAAACTACTCTTGCTAAATAAAAGCCATATAAATTCACATACCTGCTAATAATTTTGTCAGATTCAGACTCAGTGAAAGACAAAATTTTCATACTTAAACATGCTGACTGTGATATGATTTCAAATAGTTTGTGTTTACATATCCTGCTTAATTTCTGATTACTCACAGATCATATCTTTAGGATTTATTAGTGTTTGCAAAATTGGTAGTAGTAATCTAATCTGGAATATTAATTTGAATTTAAATTGAATCTAAAGAATCTATAGATCTTCATCAGGTGTCAAAAAGGTTCCCAAAGCTCTCTAAATAATACTGAGGGTCACTTAGGGTCAGCAAGATACACATACTGCTTAAATCCCCATTAATCCTTCGCATGTCTCATACAAACTGTAGATTTGGTCCTTATGGAACAAAGAAGTTCAGAATCCCCAGACAGCTTGCTCAAGGATAATCCACACTTAAATTTGTACCTCGTAAGGCTAAGGTAGCTATTTTGAGCCAAATTTCCATGGATTTCAAGTGGGTTTTTTTTTTAAACTGGCCTTAGTAGATATATCAAAAGGGCAAAGCTGTATGTGACGGTTGGAATATCAGCACAGGACAGAAAGCAACCACCCAACATCAGACAAACAGATGCTTGCTGTTTCTGGCTCAGAATCAAAGTCTCTTTGTAATCTACTGTTGATCCCAGAGGTGCCCACAAGACTTCACTGACCATTACAAAGTCTAAGGAAATATTTCATTGTCACTTAATTATTTCTTTTCCTGAATTCAATGTGAGGCTAAGATACACGTAACCAATCATAGCTAATTCAGAATAATATAATTGTTGTGCTTAATAAAACAATTAAAATTATGCTGGAAATGAAGACTTCCAGATGAATCAATTGTTTTTTATCCCTGTGGACTAAAATAACAGCAAATCCAAGCAAACACTGTATTTTATCCTCATCTCAACTTGACTTTGACTTCACTCTACCATGTAATAATTTGGTCACAATCACACAAAACCTGTCATTTTATGTATGGGAATGGTTGTCGTGCATCTTTGTACGGCATAGTTTTGAGGCTATATGCATGCATTTTAAAGGATAAGCAAAAGATGGAGCAATGAGTCAGGTTCTTAGCCTGCTTCTGCTGTTCTTCACACTAAAAGGCACAAATGGAGGAAGGGGAAAGGACTATTCCATCTAGACAAACTACAAGCAGCCAGAAAATAAAGAAATAAAGGTAGGCTTCATTCCAACCGGTGTCAACCAACTACAAGTTAAGTGTTTGGTTTAATGTCATCGTCCTCTATGGTGATCTTTGGCAGCACTTGCAGTAGCATCCATCCCTGCCAAGTAAAAGTGCACAGAGAGGGAGATGTGTTGGCCTCTGCAGGTGCCCCTCTTGCTCCTCCACGCAGAAAAAGCCAAGATAAATCTATTCAGACCTGACATCTGACTTCTGACTCGCTCCTACCCCAAGTGGGGACCATGGCACACTGGAAACATGTTTGCTGCTGTGGCCAGCGACCTTGTTGAACACACGTGTCCTCCATCCTGGCTGAACCCCGTGGAAACCTGACAGTGTTCAGGCCTTTGGTCTGACAACCAAAAAGCACCGATAAGATCTCAGTCTGAATATCCTGATTGTCAAGCTTTTAGGAGACACGCAAAAGCAAAAGCTATGCTTAGCGTCTTAGAGAGCAATTGCAAGCAGATGCTGGACATGTTTCTCTCTTGCTAAATGTAAGAAGACAGCTTCTTAGGCCTGACCAAGACTGGATGACCCATTGGAGCTGCTGAGGAGATTGAAACCACCTCACCCTAAGCAAGGAGCAAGGCAGGGTTAGGCAAGCTCTGCAAAAGGTGGAGACAGAGCACATACTGTTTCAGCAGCTCTGAGATATACGACGGAGTGTGCTACCCGCTGACAGCTCTGTCGTGGAGGGATACAAAAAGACCCCAAGCTCCTGCTGCAGAGGGGTGCGAAAAGCCCGGAGCGCTGGCCTGGTTCCAGCTACTTCCCCTCTGTTGTTTTCCCTGCTGACCTATGCAGAGAGCAAGACAGTAGATGCAAATGAGGGAAAGCTGCCTTAGCTCATCTGGTTTACCTCTCTGACAAGGTTGACATATTCCCTCCATTTTCTGCAAGGGGACAGTCAACTCTGTGAGGAAGCACCATGTCACATCACCTGGAATAAGCTTCTCGAATGTTCCTCTCATGCACCTCAACAGCACAGTTGCTGTGAAGAAGAAAAGTAGATATCTGCAAAAAAGTGGCTCTATGATACAAGGGACAGAAGTGTCAACATCCCTGATCCCAACTTGCCAAATGTTGCTCTCCCTTACCGCACGGCAGCCCTGTTCAAGCACAAGCCTTGTTTGCTTATTTATTAAGTACATATGTTTTATGGAGTCTATGATCTACAGAAAACATTCCAGCTTTTGGACCCAAGGGCAAAATCCTTCTTTCTAATCTACACAGCCAATCTTTATGCTGATATTTTGCTCTTCCTAAGGGATTTCCATGCAGCGAGCTCAAATCCACCAGGTGTATCTGAGAGGATAAGCCTGCTTTGTTGTCCTCCTCATTACTTCCCTCAGCAAAAGGAGAAATGCCAAAAGGAAAATGCAATAGAAAAGGTGATGGCCAATATTGCTAACATTTAATAAACTGACTGGTTTGAACTGAACCTGGTGGCTTTTTGCAACAAGATGTCAGTTCCATCAGCATTAGCAGGACTTCATATCTCAACAAAGGAATGGAGATACTTCTCTCACACTCAGCTTAAGTGTTTTCTGTGAGAAAGAGCAACATTTTGGAAAAGGCTTCCTTTCCACTCTTTAGATGTGTGTGATCTTGGATCACCCCTCTAGTTTCTCTTCCTTTTTTTTTTCACCAAGCATAGTCATTTTCAATAAGGTTCATGAAGCGTTTCTGCTTTTGAAGGTCCCAAATGGCTTAAATCACTCCTAGCACAAATGCACTCTCTATTGTGGAAACTGAAACCTGCCACACCATAAGGTGATCTGTATATTAGAACCAGATATCCCTTCACATCTGCATTTCCAACCGACGATGTGGTATGGTTTGAGTTAGCCTACTTTTAGAGTGGCTCATCAGATAGAGATACAGCTATAAATACTGCTGAAGGGCTGATGTTTGCCAGGCTTTTGCAAGGATGCTGGCTAGGGAGAGGAGGATGTGTAGGCAAGAGGTACTCTCCTTTGCAGAATACACATCACCTACCCAAGCTACCATAACCGCACACCATGACACCAGGGCATCTTTTCTTCCTACTATCTGAGGAAACTGCTATCCCTTGCTAGATGAACAACAGGGTTTTGGGTGCTTCAGGTTGGATCCATGCTGGTCCCATCCTATAGTCCCAAGTGCAAATGGCATGGCATGGCTTCAGACTGCAGACTGCATGCTCTTCCACTTTAAAACAGGTTGGTCTGATATATACCAGGAGCAGTCTGTGGTCTTTATTATCCTATAAATGCCCTGACATGGTCTGGAAGGGGACTGATTGGCCCAAATCTGCCAGGGAATGAGATTACAGTGAAGATGATGAACAGGCATTTGTCTAAGCCTGGTCCAGGGTCATTTTTAGCTTGCCTGTACACAGCCAAGAAAGCCAAGTCATATGAAGCTTTTGATCAGGACAAGGGAAGACCAAGCCATTTGTGAAGCAGCAAGAAAGCCTCCCCAAGACCCAACAGTTGGAAGGAGACGCATGAAGAGATTCTTTTGACTTTTTTTTGTATGACATTTACCCCTTGAATGTGTGGACAATATCGGCTAGGTGTGCTTTGTCTTTAAGAGGGGCACAGGAAGAAAACGTTAGACATAGAGGTCTCTGCTTAGTTTGATTAACCCCACCTCCTCCAGTAGATGTGAGAGGAGAATGTTGTGTGAGAGCAGGAGATAAAAGGGGCACTGGCATCCCTTCCCACTTAGCTAGTAGGACATTCCCCCTGTGATGTGACACACAACAAAGGTGCATCTTCAGCTCTCTTTGCCCATCTCTCCAGTACTGTCTCCATTTAAATCAAGACGTTAGCTTCCTCTGGGTAAGACGTGAATTTACAAAGTGTGATATGGAAATTTTCCTGCAGCAAGTCCACTTATCGCTCCAGTTTCACATAACTGCAGTGTAGATTTTATTATTCATAGCCAGAGGCCTGTATAAATTTCTGGGTTGACTTCTCATGTCCTCACAAGGGCAGAATGTGGGCTGTGGTATTCAGGTTTCATGAGGAATTACTGTGGGAACTGGCTCACACCGTCCTAACACAACTTGAGGAGTTTGTGAAGTCAAAGGGGAATCTTATGAGAAGGAGCTGATATGGCTGGGTTTCCTGTCGAGCCCCACTGAGATCCCAGGGAAGATAGCACATCTCAGTGCCGCTTGCCGAGAGAAAGCAAACAGAGCTTTACCACCGAGTTCACTCAGTGTTTGACCCAGCCTTCCTACTGCTTCAGGGTTTGCTAAGACTAATCAGACTTGATAACAAAATAATTCAGAACAAGAAAGTGAATGCATTTGGGGTTTCCATGGATTTGCATTAGGATCTGAGTTCATTACAATATTAATTTTGACCAGGTCCAGTCCTTTCTAAAGGCATTTCAACATTACTTTCATGCTCTGTAATTTTTGTATACCATAATAAACATATTCGTATGTACGTAACTGTATATATCTCCAGATAGGTATCTCCACATATGCTGAAGCCTTGCAAACCCATTTATAATACATTACAGAACCATCTGAAAATTACATTCATTCCCAGATTTTAATGACTCACATAAACTCTAACTGCTCATTGATTTCTATAAAAATTATTTCTGAACTGACTCAAAAATTCATGGTTTTACATTTTTATATATATCATTGGTGGGTGATAGAGGGTTTTTTGGGGAAAATCAATATGCTTCACTTAAATGTGATTTGCAAAAGTGTAATTTTCATGTGACAATGAAAAATACTTTCCTTAATCTAGTGGCAGTTTTAAAGTTTGATATGTTGTCCTCTTTTATAATAAATGAATTGCCAGTCAGTGGAAAGGACATGCTTTCTGTTTTCTACCTATGCAGAGCTCACATGCTTCTTACTAATATAACTCCAAAATACAGGTGATTTTTTTTATTTCATGTAATTTTAATGTTTTCTTAAACCTTTCCCTTCGAGTACACACAGTTTGAATCATTTTACTATCAAAGTGCAAAAGCTAGTATAATTTCTACCCCAACGTTAATGTTATTTTGGGACTAACTTAGATCCATGCATCAATTTTCCTTTTACACAACTGTAAAAATACAAAGGATGTTTTGTACTGTAAGTTCTTAATACTTTATTTAATTGGATTTGGCTCTGTCTTGGAATTAATCTAAAACTCCTGAGTCAATCAGATTTAAGAAAGTGGGAGTTTTTACTAAATTCACTGAGCTCCAACTGTTTTTGAAGTTTGATCTAAGGGTCCAATGTATCAACACATGGGGAAATTCCTTACAGTCCTTGACAGTGATTTAAAGCTCCACTAAAATCATTCAAGATTCGGTGCGGGAAGGAGAACAGCATTTTAATGAAATTTTACTTCAGAATTGTCAACTTCAAGTTCTGGTAGAAAATCTTCAGATTCAGACTATAGGTACATACAAACCAGAGATAAAGTCTACCTTGTTAATTAAAAAATCGTTTGATTTTCTTATATTACATAATACAAAAGTAAAATGTTGAAAGTTATTTCAAAATAGTAACAGTTATATTCTGTTGTGGCAGTGCACTCCCCCCCCTCAAATAAAATCTTTTATTTTAGGCCAAGTCGAGAGTTGTGTGCAGTGTTTCATTTCAGAAGACCTTACTTTTCTGAGGGAAAATAATTCCAAAAGTCTTATGGATAATAGGATAACGTTCAAGAGCTCTGAAAAGTCACTTTTTTTTCTTTCTTTCTTTTTTTTTTTTTTTACTGTGTCTCTGTATTTTCCAACTTGATTTTTAGCAGAACAAAATATCCATGGTTAGGTCTGGTAAGGATCTCTTTCCATAATGCTCTTTTGTCTATATAACAATAATAAAAGCTTTATTGGCACCTATTTCACATGACCTCCATAATTCTCCTGTGGCTGACCCTAACCAGTACCAGTAAAACCATGCATTCTCTCACTGTACATACCAAAAAAAAAAAAAAA
>VWZZ01003898.1:529537-615792 GCA_013399095.1 Psophia crepitans
GCCCCGCCGTCCGGACAGGGAGCAGGGTAGAACCCGCTGCGCGCTGCCGGAGGAGGAGGAGGAGGGGCCTGCGGAGCAAGACCCCAGTAAAGGCTCCAGTAACTCGGGTACAGAGCTGGCAGCCCGCCTCAGGCTGTCTCGCACGTCGTGTCGCAGCCGGGCCCCCACCTAGACGGCGGCGCCCCCGGCCCGGCCCGCAGCCCGGCACTCGGCGGGGGTCTGTCCCGGGCATCCCCGGAGCCTCCCGGCCGGGACTGCGCACACGCAGGCACACACACTTACACCCACGCACACGCAGCCGCGGAGCTCACGCAACCGGAGGAAGAACCGAGACTCCGGAGACGGACTGGAGGAGATGCCACCGGCACACGCACGCACGCACTAACCTGCTCTCAGGGGCTTTCCCAGGGTGTTTTACCCTCCTTCCCTGTGCGTCCCGTGTCCAGGAGCCCCTGACTTCTCTGCCATACAGAGAGATTTCCTTAGATCCTGACGGGAACCTCCTTACCCCTTCTGGGGGAGGGCCGCGGCCAGCTCTCGGCAGCCCGTTCTCCACCCTCTATCCCCCAAGCCCCCTGCCTCGGCCCCACTCCCCAGCGCTCAGCTGGGCCGTGCATGCGGGACGGGGGCGCGGGCGGCGGCGGGGGACTGACGCTGTGCTTTGCCGTTGCAGGCAGTGAGCCCCGCCGGCTGCGGGCGGAGGGGACGAGCCGTGGCCTCCGCTTGGAGGCCGGGGACGGCGGTGTGGGCTCCCCGCTCTCTGCGGAGGGGCTGCGAGGCCTCCGGCANGTCCACCTTCGACGTGAAGCGCTACCTGAGCAGCGCCGAGCGGGCCGGGCTGGCTGCCGCGCTGCACCTCACCGAGACCCAGGTGAAGATCTGGTTCCAGAACCGCCGCAACAAGCTCAAGAGACAGATGTCGGCCGAACCCGAGGGCCCGGGGTCGGCGGAGCCCGCGGGGGAGCCGCCACCTCCCGCCGCCCCCGCGGCTCTCTCCTTCCCGGCAGTTTACAAGGACAGCGCCCTGCTCAGCCGCTGCCTGCTGCCGCTGCCCTTCCCCCTGCTCTACCCGGGCAGCGCCATCCCCTACCTCTGCCTCCCCGGGCCGGGCAAATACTTCAGCCTGGTGGACGGCGACGTATAGCCTCTCCCCCCGACCCCCGACCTCGCTCCTGCCGGGGGTCGCCCCGATGTTATTTATGCCCCCGCCGTGTCGGTGGGGTGTCCGCCTTCGCCACAGCCGGCGGCAGCCGGTCCCCCGGCCCGCGGAGGGGCCGGCCGGGCTCCCCCCACCCGTGTCCCTGGGCCACCGACAGGTTGTTACAGCGTCCAAGGGCGCTGCTAGCCCGCTCTCGCAGCGCTTTTTCTCCGGTCAGGGCGGAGGAGATAACAAGGAGCCATCAAAGAATCGGTGTGTGTTCTTCCTCCCTCCCAAATTATCCCGTGCCCGCATTTGAGAGGAGCCGATGCTCTGCCTCAGCCCACAGGGACCGTGTCCCCGCGCCTGCCCCAGCGTCGTGGCCGTCACCGTACCGTGAACCGCGTCACTTTTAACACAGCTTTCTAATAGCGAAGGCCGCGACGTGATCCTCTGTCTCGAGCTCCCCATCTCTAATATCCCTCAGATTAACTTCCCCCGTCTTTCACATTACCAAAATGTAGACCCGTCTCTTCAGATCTGGTTCTTTAACTGTGGCTTCTCTGATTTTTTTCCCTTCCCGAAAAAAATCCCAGCTCTCTCTCACACTTCGTGTACTAACTGGTTCTCAGACTGTGCCTCTTCTGATTTTTTTTTATTTTTTTTTTCGGAACAAGTCAAGCTGTCTTTCATACTTCTTGTGCTAACCCTGCCCCTCGAAATCTCGTGGGATAATTTCATCTGCTATCCTAGAGCAAAAAAATGTTTTTTGGTGGGGTTGATTTTTGGTTTTTTTTCGTAGATTTCCAAACGCATTTGTCGTCCTTTGGTTCCAAGTCCGCATGCTTTATATTCAAAGTTTGGAAATAAACCTCCTCAGAAAGCTGAAATGCATGCCTTTTCAATACAGTCACTGCTGGGCAGTATCAAACGAAAGATATTGCCTAGACTGCCTCGAAAGTTTTTATTTTAAAAATAAAGGTTAAAAACACAATCGCGGCATTACGAAATCCACCCGTGCGTGAGCAAACCGGCAACTTGTCGAGTTTCCCAGTGGGGGGAAAAAAAAAGATAGGTGTTTTGGCTAGATAAACACGGTTTTGCTGTCCTTTCCCCGCTCTTATTCCATGTGTCTTTCCGTGGGCTGTTAATACAGATGTGCAACGCACCTCCGTGCAGATGCGCGGGCCAGCCCGGCGGGAAGCCCCCGGGTCCAGAGCCGGGGATGCGATTCAGGTCCCAGCCGGGAAGGTGCTGCTGCAGGGGCTGCCGGCGGAACCCGGCCGGGGAGCCGGTGTCACGGCAGTCCCTGCGCCAGCCGGGCTGCGGAAAGCGGCTTCAGCGGCTCGGTGAAGTTCTGCGATGATCTGCGAGCGTTGTTTGACCTCTCCTCTCACTTTTTAATCGGTCTTGAATTAGTGTCAAGTAGCAGGAGGAGGCTCGCAGGGTGCCCTTGCTGTGGGGGAAAAAAAAAAAGAAAAAGAAAAAAAAAGAAAAAAAAAAAGGTAGTACCGAGGCTGTTGCAGGGATAGTGTAATGAAGTGGGCACGCTGAAGGGGACATGCCGGGTGCACTTCCCAGCTCAGGTTCCCCCAAACTGCACCTCAGCTGAATTAACAGTTTGGGTCACACGACCGTCCCCTCTGACTTTATAATGACAGTTGAAGAAATTAACATCCCCCGAGCCCGCGAGCTACTCCGTGGCTAAAAATATACGGAAACACAAAAGCGATAATGACCTTATTTTGGAGAACGATGCGACACTCTTCTCGTGTGACTATTTTTTTTTTTTAACTCATGATCTATGTTGGGACCTCCCTTTGGTTGTTACTTCTAATATTTCCAGTGTCCATATACCCGTACTTGGTTACTGCCACGAGATTAATCAATACTGATAGAGGCAAATCTGGGTTTTTCCAGATCCCTAGCAGTGGAAGTTTGATCAGATGCACCAGCTATACACTGTAAAGATCTATATAAAGTTATATAAAGGCTCGTTTCTTTAGTTCTTTAACACGGAACTAGAATTCATTTAAAGAAACTGCCCTTCCACACAACTGCCGCCTCACATGTCTTCGTCGCGTAAGTTAATTATGTAAGAAGTCGCTATTCGGCAATTAATCTACTTTTCACCACAGTTATCAATCCATTCTCAGTCTTAATCTTCCGCCTTACCAATTTGCCGCCCGAACTGCTTCTGGAGTTACAGAGGCAACTGAGGGAAAATCCGGACCCCAAACCCGAAGCGAGCTATTTTAGAATAAAACCAACAAAAAGAGGTCTCCCGCATGCCGCAGTTACAGGGCGCGGTCCCGTTTCGCTACTCGCTGCCAACCAGCTCCAAACGTACCATCATCAGGAGTTAACGCTGCCGTCGGTGGGTGCCTGACACACCCGGGTAGCTGCAGAAAGTAAATAACCATCCCGAAATATTCATCCCCCATCAGGATATAACTGCTGGCGTCGAGAGCATTGGCCAAAAATATGAACCAAACTGTTGCTGCTCAGTGTAACACGGCCAACGGTACGGTGGCTTTCTCTGAAGAAAACCCAGTTCACGATGGATCAGGATTCCCAGCTGAGCAGTCAGTGCTGATCGCAATGAATATTGCTGACATTTGTTTCAGAGCTCAAAACAATTGTGTCTGCAATTGTAAATTGCTTCCTACTACAAGAGATTGTTACTAGCTACTGTACCGGCTAACCTATTGACAGGATACTTTAAAAATTGAAACATACTGCAACAAAACTAACAAAAAAACCCAAAAACAAACCAAAAATCAAAAAACCAAAACCTAAAAACCCTCTGCAAGAGCTTGCAAACAGTTTGAGAAGGGGAAAAAAAAACCTAAACCAAAAACCATAAAAAATCGCCAACCAACCAAAAAACTCACCCAAAACCCCAAACCCCAAACCAAACAGTGCTAGAACTAATTAGTTGCTGGACCAGAGCTTTAAAAACGTGCTGTCAAGGTTTGATAGGATGAAAAGACAGAGTGCAGCTGGGTGAGAAGTGGGTGGAAGACACAATGTGCTTCCATATTGAAGGGATTATCTGTTAAAAGCAGTGCTGCAGGTTGTTTTTTTTTATTTGCTTGTTTGGGTGTGTGGTGGTTGGGTTGGTTTTTTTTGTTTGTTTTTTTCTTTCCCCTTGTTGTCATTAGGATAGCTAGAGGCCTCACCTGTGCTGGGACATCCCTTCTTTTAGGCATGGCACACGTGCAGTGACAGCCTGCCCTGCAGTACTCCATAAACTGAACAGAAAAGAAAGATATGGCCCCTGAACCTTCTAAAAGAAGGATTTTAAACAAACACAACCTTTCTTAACAGGAAAATATATTTGAAAAGCAGTTGGATGCATACATAAATGCATTGTATACATACATATGTATTGCTCAGGAAGTAGTGCAATACAAGGGCTTAAAAAAGCCATGCCACCTCTCTCTCTCCCTTCCACCTCTTTGTTAAAGCCCCAGATGGTAGATCCTAAGTGCAGCAGTTCCAGGAAATTTGATTCTCATCTCACCTGTGATGCTATAAAATTCCCTGGGATTATGATGATCATTCACATTGCTACATGTGGCAGCTCTTCTTGATTGTTCACCCTCTGGAATCTCCTGATCATGAGACTGACCCAGGCACTTGGTACCATTTTGTTTTGCTCTGCTGTTCTCTAATCACTGTGTACATAGATTTATGGACCAACACAAAGACTTTCTGCCAACCCTTCTTGTCAACTCCCCTGCTAATTGGTCTTTAGCTCCTAATCAGTCTGGTACTCACCTCCAAAAGATGAGGGAAGGTAAGATACAGACTGTAGAGAGAAAAGTTACTCAGCTCTTTGGCCTTGCCAGGGATTGATCTAGAGTGCAGAAAACATTCCTGCTTCTTGATTTGCTTCTGAATTTACTCTCCTCCCCCTCCTTTTTTATCCCCCTGCGATTGACTTTTAATTGTAGCTCATTTTTCATTTTTTAGGAAAGGATTGAACTTATTACACATTTTGTATGTTCACAAGCAGAAATAGTGTTTCATCTGCCTAGAGGAAGGCTTGCAGCATTACCCAAAAATGTAGTAATCTTTCATGTCCTGCAAGGAAGCCACCACAGGTTTATGTTACTCCAATCAGGCAGAGAAAGAAGAGTCACAGCCTTATCTCCCAGGGGAGACTCGTTTGAATCTAGGCAAGATTAATAAAATTTAAGGAAGAATTAATCCCAGCATCGCAGAAAAGGCACGACACTGATCATCCAAAATCATCATGAAGAAGAAAATGTTAGTTTGGAGGAGGACACAGTAAAAATGCTTTCTGTGCATCTTCTGTACAGCAGAGGTCCAGCTGCACTTTTTTCTTGAAAAGCCAGTAGTGTGTGGGCTCTGCCTCGCCATGTGCATGTCTGCAGTGGGCTCATTCTGCAGGTTAAACTTGGGCTGGGGCTGGTTCTCTTTTCCCTTACAAACTTACGATGAGAGGGCAAGGATGTGACCTCTAGAATACATCTGACTTGGAGATGAATTTTATCAGATTGAGCCCTTAAGATCTTTTCCTTTTTAGTGCATGTGAAGTAGTGATATAATCATAGTTCTGATGGGAAATAGTAACCATACTGAAAAAATGAGGTATGGATTTACTGGACAAGCTTGGAAAAGGGTGAGACTTATTGCTCCATGCACCTGCATTTTCCTTGGCCCTCATGTTGAACACCACTCTTACATCACGAGACACGATTGCTGACCAGTTCATCTGTTACTTTAATGAAAAGATCATAAATAAATTGCTTAAAATAAAAATGTGGAAACTGTCTATTAGTAAATATAAAGATCACAAAAAAATATAGCGTCAGGAATATTTATCTTGAGTCTCATTCTGTGTTGCAGTACCTGGAAAATGCTCTCCCCCTAAAAGCAGGAAGCCTTTTCTATCAGAGAGGAATTTAACTCTAGAGAAGACAGTGTGTTCTGGCACGGGAAATGGTGATTGTAATATAATCAGTGCACAGACGGAAGGATCATACCTGTCTCTTCTCTGCTCTCAATAAATCAATTACATTGGTACTGGTCTTCGTGTAAAATTCAGCAGAGACCAGAAAACATTACCAGACAGTCTAAGAAAAATGAAATGTAAAGGAACGTCCGGTATGAAACAGCACAACATTCCCAGCTGTATCATCAAAATCAAGTTTTTTTTATACCAATAGCAATTGAGAATAAATAAGCAGAGAAAGTCTGCAAGATCGGAAAGCCTGCAGTAATGTAGAAGGTAAAAAGCAGGACAGGAAGACACAGACATGCCTGAAGAGGCCTCAAAAGAGGGCTGTAGCGTGGCAGTGGATAACAGATTTTCAAGTAAAATTTTGTGCCCAGCTGTGAACCTTTTAGGACCCAGTGGACGATGAAGGCTGCTTTTACAAGCAGGGATGTGGTCAGAGAGTCAGGAGTCATATCTGGAGTCAGCAACCCAACATATCAGATACAAATCATGAGTCTACCAGGAAAATTGGGTGTTGTGTCAGACCAGAATCGATGGGTGGGTTTGAGGACAAAGATGGTGGCCAAGCTTTGAGTAAAGTCCTTGCTGTGCAGACCCA
Organism: Psophia crepitans; assembly: GCA_013399095.1. Taxonomy (NCBI): domain Eukaryota; kingdom Metazoa; phylum Chordata; class Aves; order Gruiformes; family Psophiidae; genus Psophia; species Psophia crepitans. Next base: position 536,264 of record VWZZ01003898.1, read on the forward strand.
CATCTGGATTTGAGTTCTCCACAGTCTGCTTTGGTCAGGCATGTCCTTTGGGAAAGCGATGTCTGAGTTGGCCTGGTTGGAGCAGAAGCCACCCTAGCTTGCTCAAATCTTTTTCATCAGGGGTTTGTGAATCATTATACAGGAAGAAATGACACCCTATTAAGCAATAGATACTTTTCCATGGTTTTGATTTTTTTATTACTTTCATAGTCCGATTTACAGAGGTCAGAAGTAGGACCTTTATAAAGGATGCACCAATATGAGACAACAACATGCTAAGTTCTTCTTGTATCTTAGGTTTAAATTATTGAATGAACATGTCTCCTCTCAAGTAGGGATGACATCCTAGCAACTGATGAAGATCAGCACTTGGTTGAATCTCGATCATCTTTCATCCTGGCTCTGCTCCCCAGATCTGCCAGATCCAGCTCCCCATTTCTTTCAAGAGCCATCTATACGGCAGCTGTAAGAACCTCAGTTCAGCCTGTAGATTTTCCCTAAGAACACTTAAAAATTTTATTTGTGACCATCAATGAGAACAGCAAAGCTACCCACATGGCCAACATGACTGGAAAGATTGGTGTGAACTCTAGTTCTTTCTAAGCATCATGAATGGAGTATTTTACTGAAGAATAATCTCTATATGTGATTATCAAGTCTTTTGAAAGTAACAACAATCTTTGAATCCGAAAGATTTGGCTACCAGCTAACCGTAATGTTCTCTGAGTTCCAGACCCCCAGGAGATGTATATCAATATACATATGTAGAAACTATACTAACTATGAAGTATCTACTTCCTTGAGTTACTCCTGACAACACAAATAATCCTTATTTCTCCTTTTTGTAAATAAGTGACAATTTTAGATCTATGTTACAAATCAATACCGGGACTCATGGACCAAAGTCTTTTAGTCTTTCCTTTCAGCTGCAAAGTCTACTGCATCTTTCACTACCTTACTGAAGTTAGAGTGAATCCTTTGGGTGAGCAGATAAAGTTCTGAACACCCCCATGTTTTTCCATGCAGACTGAGACCTGTAGTGTCTCTACACTGATTCCTAGTCATCTGCTGAGTAAATGTATTTTCAGACACATTTTTATGTGTTTTAGCAGATACTGGTTTAAGGCTACATGGTTTAAAAAATGTTATTTATAGCTGTCTGTAGTATTTTGTGCAAGTAGGATTGTTTGGCAACTTCTCTGATGCATACTCTCTGTCTTTTTGTACAAGATAGTAGTCTAGAGCTGTTATGGTATATTACTGTGTAATTTCAGTGTTTGCTTACGCAGTGATTAATGTGAAATTATAGATGCAAAGAACTCTAATTACTTTGTAGGAAATGTTATGTGGTAGGATGTGCATGTGTTTTTAAAAGAGCCTGTAATTTGTGGATTTGTAACTAAATATCTGCATTCGATTTCCATTATTAGATAATTACTTCACATATGCGTCTGCTTCCTCAGACTCCTAAACCTGACTTTTTAACAGACAAGGAGAACAACACTGGTCTATATATCCTTGTGTCAACAAGCTTTTAATAACCATGTGGTAAAAGTTATAAAATTGAGATCCAGGCAAAATAGATGAAAAGATAGCAGCTAAATCAGGAGGAAAAAAAAAAAAAGAAAAAAAAATTATGCTTAGCATCAGGAACTTACAGATTGTGTAATGAAATCTGTGAAATTGTACCTGGAAAATAAAGTTACATCAACATATTAAGGAGCTTACAGAACTAAAAACATAGCAGCCTGGGCTGCCAGGAAGGCTAACCATGTCCTGGGGCGCATCAGGCACAGCATTGCCAGCAGGTCTAGGGAGGTGATTGTCCCACTCTGCCCTGCGCTGATGTGACCTCACCTTGAGTACTGTGTGCAGTTCTGGATGCCACAGTACAAGACAGACATGAAGCTATTGGAGAGTGTCCAAAGGAGGGCAACTAAGATGATGAAGGGTCTAGAGGGGAAGATGTATGAGGAGAGGCTGAAGTCCCTTGGTTTATTCAGCCTGGAGAAGAGAAGACTGAGGGGAGACCTCATCATGGCCTACAGCTTCCTCACAAGGGGGAGCAAAGGGGCAGGTGCTGATCTCCTCCCTCTGGTGACCAGCGATAGAACCCCAGGGAATGGCATGAAGCTGGGACAGGGGAGGGTTATGTTGAAGATCAGGAAAAGGTTCCTCACCGAGAGGGTGGTTGGGCCCTGGAACAGGCTCCCCAGGGAAGTGGTCACAGCACTGAGCTTGGCTGAGTTCAAGCAGCGTCTGGACAATGCTCTCAGTCATCTGCTCTGATTGGGCTGGTCCTGTGTGGAGCCAGAAGTTGGACTCAATGGTCCTTATGGGTCCCTTCCAACTCAGTATGTTCTATTATACCAAGCAATGACTGTTTCCTCACATTTCTGTGGTGTTATTTTGCTAATGAATTTTATCTTTACAGAATAATTATTTTCTTGAAAAGAAGATTTCTGATTTAGAAATGCGAAATAGTTTGAAAATAACTATTACGACTAGCAACGCAGTTATTAAGACAAATCTCAGCTTTTTATGTAGTCTTCCAATTACAGAAACTTGATCTCTCAGTCACTTGCATGTGCCAGGAGAGACAGAGAATCTATAAGCATCGCTATCAGAAATAGCAGATGGCTGATACAGTTAGGACGTCAGTCCCCTTTGCCATGCCATCGGTCTCTGACCTAAATCAATGGGGAAATGTCTCTAATATGTCTGCTTGTCCCTTTATTGTATAATCTTTTGCCCTGGGTCAGATGCCAGGATCAATGGAATCTCATGTTTTCTGTTGAATTCACTGACCTCATATTATGAAAGGGGCTACTTGGGGTGGCCACAGTAATCCACAGTAATAGCGCCTGATGAGCTGAAAACTCCTTCCACCGTAAGTCTGCCTGGGGATTACTGTAAGCAAACACCAAGGAACATGGTAAGTGAAAGCAATTTGGAGAGGAACTTCTGAGAGGCATTCATTTTTAAACGTAGGGTTTTTCACTCTGAAGCTATGTTTTGGCAAAGCGCTATTGTCAGGCTTGATTAGATTACTCTAACCCTCACAGATCTGCTTGGAAGCTGAGGAGCACACCTAGCAAACCCATGGGGGCACGATACCAAAGTCAGTTAAGTGTTTTGGAAAGACTCTCTTTTGATCAGATCTTTTCTGAAAGAGAATCTGAGTGCTCCTCTCAACAAAAATGATAAGAAAACCCTGGCTTAATTTACTGGAGGCAAGACCTGAGATGTACCATACATCAAGCTCTCAGACATGGCTAAAGAAAATGAGAAGCTCTTGCATCTTGTGAAAGGCCATGTACGCTACTTTTCCACTGCTGTTTTTGCTTCTGCTGCAAGCCCTAGAGGAATATACTGTTTATTTTCTCAGTTTGGTTTATATTTTCAGATTATTCCAAGGTCTTTTTATGAACATGCAAAAAACTACAATGAAATGCCAGATGCACAAATTGAACATCACACTCTCCCCAGTAAGAATGAAATGAAGGAGCAGGAACTTATCTTCAGCAGACTTTGTAGGTGAAGTCCTTTGCCAGTGTCAGACAGCATCAAGTTTGCAAACATTAAAATTAACACAATAATATATAGGTCTGTGAAATGCAGTTGAGGCTCATTCCTAAGTAGAATATATATGGCTTTTGGCTATGTTTGAGAGTACGTACATTCCAGTTCAGTTTTTAATAAAATTAATACTTGCACCTGGCACCACCATTTTCTAGTGGCGGTGGAACAGATCTATAATTGCAATTATTCTCCTCCTGGGTGATTTAGCTCAACTCCCTGCGTCATGTAGGATATTCCCCTGCATTATTTCTACTACTTATCTAATCTATTATTGAATAGTTCTGGTGATGGTGCCTCAATTACCTCCATTACCTCTCTCCCAATGCTTAACTGCTCTGTCTGATACAATTCCCTCCCACTCTACAATGAATGGCTTGCATTGTGCCACACGTAGTTTTCGGCTAAATTCCTTGGTTTGATCACTTACACTTTGAAAGCCCCACTTTGAAAAGGTTTACAATGTCATCAGGACTTCTTCTGTAATCTCTTCCATCCCCAGCCTTACGAACTGGGATGCTGTCCAATCCTTCTACCATTGATGTGGCTTTTCTTTACCCTTCCCTGAAGTCTTTATTGTGTGCGTTCTGCTTTGTTTTCTTCCCAGATGCATTGGCCAGAAACACTCATAGTACAGTGATGTAGTACCTAAGCTGGTGATGTACAACCAAAGGTTAAAAGAAGTTTGCTAGATCCCTTTTTCTTCATATTACAGTGACATAATACACTGCAATGCAATGATAATTTTCTTTCTTTTTTTTTATTCAGGATCAGTGTTTTAACATGTTATTTTTATTTATAGAATGAATCCTTTTATCTACCCACCTATCCACCTATCTGTCTGTTTGTCAATAGATCTGTCTCACTTCTACTTCCACTATGCAGTCTAACCACAGTGTATCAATAACACCACATATTTTGCTCACAGAAGCAGATCTATGGCTCCTACCCTTATTTTCAAGTACCACCTCTCTCAAGTGCATTTGCCAGTGACCCCAGTGCCCTAAATATTATGTCCAAGGGAAAACAGCAAAGAAGAAATATAATTTATTATGTATTTAGCATAGCAAAATGGGACCCATCTTGGCTGTGATTTTAAGGCTGAGATATACAAATACGTCACACATCAGTGATGGTGCTGAAGGTGTGGTTAGAGATTCTCTGCTGAGTAAAGATGAAGTAACGTGAAGTGTGCTCCAGCTTTTTCAATATGTGTGTGCTGGAGAACAGAGTTCAGCTCGGGAGAGCCTGGGTGTCACTTAATGCAGAGAAGCAAGCCAGAGACACCTCCTATCAGTGAGGATTTCTGTGGTTACATATGTAATCTCCATTACATCTGCATGTAACGCATTCATGAGCACTTTACCTGTGCATCTTGGTGATGTGTGAACAGATGGGAACGACTGGAAAAGTAGCGTAATTCCTTGGGGCAGAAGGTGGAAGATAGATGTGAAGGGAACATGCACACCATGAGGGCTGTCTAATCTCCAGGAAAGGTGTAGTGTGCACTCAGATTTGCACCAATTTCCCTATGTCGCAGCTGTGGGAGAAATGGGCTAATGTAAAAAATGTGACTGTAAAGCGTATAACCTCCTCGCCGCTCTAGCAGGCTGCCAGGGCTGGTGCAGGTCTTCTCCCACCACCGCTGCTTCTGACCAGCAGATCTAACTGTTCCCACTGGCAACCGAGGGCACTTCAGTGACGCAGTGGTCTAAATAAAATATCTTGCCCTGCATTGCGTAGGTAATATTGACCCAAGGATGAAAAAACTGAAAAGGGGACAGTTAAAGGAGAGGGATAACTAATCAAGCTGTTCAGGGTGATGTGGTTAATCTGTGACAGGGTGAGGAGAAGACCCAGGCCTGCAGAGATTTGATATCCCCACAGGTGAAAGACAATCTCAATAGGTATCAACGAGAATCTGAAAGTTCATGTTCTCATTTTAAGATTTCTCTTCAGACAGGAATACTAGCTGTAGATCTGGTAAGAAGGTTTTCAGCAAAATATTTCTTTAACTGCAAATTCTGATTTGCCAGAAAGAGAGTATTTGGCTGAAATACCTGGCTTTTGGACATTCTGAAAACACTGTAAAATCATCAGAATTTTTATATGCAACATTTTCAAAATGACAAATGCTAAGTTTGTGATTTGAAATAATGCATTTTTCCCCTAAAAGTGGAAAAAAGAATTACAGACAAAGTGAATAAGTTTCAGAAATGAAATATTGACAAACTAGAGAAACTGATTTTCAAATATCTGTGATTTTATTTTTCCAATTTTTTGACAGCTTTATTAGAATAGGGACATTTTTTAAATGACAGCATTTGTGGGGCTGGGAAATTATTCCTTTAACAGATTAAAAAAATCAATAAGGATTAGAAAGGAGCAAAATTGAGATCCTTTGAGCATTTTCCCCTAATTTCACCATTCAAAGCCATGTTTGGTTCTTGGATTTAAGGCTGGCTTCTTGTCATGTTAGAGGCCAATCCATCCCAAAGTCATGCTTTGGGTTCTGAAGACACGTGGATACCCACAAAATCCAGCCCCACCACCCCATTTTATTGCACAAGTCAACAGGTGCGGACTGCTCAAGCAGTATTTCCAACGACAATATGGTGAAATCAATATTGATTTAAATTATATTTTGGAAGTACTCCGCAGATTAGTTCACAAGCAAAAAGTTGAGGAGGAGTGCAACATTACTTGTGCAAGTGTAACAAATGGAGTCTGACACGACCAGCAAGAATCAGCTCTGAACCGCCCAGCTCTGTGCACTTTGACAGAGTTCCACGACTGCTCTCTGGAGCATGAAATAAAAGTCTGAAGTGTGACTGCAGCTCTGCTAACAGTGTGCATGTTTCACCACACTTTCTTTATAATTCCCTGAAAAGAGTGAGAAATCATGCCCTTTCTCCATGATTTATGCCACCCTGTTGCAGAAGTAGCACACACTCACATTTTTTATAAATAGTTGAGGTAATACAAACTCTTGAGAACTTGGAATACAGGAACTGAACTGAGCAGAAGCTGTCACGCTCCTGGGGAGGAGGCTGAAGACTGTTTCAAAATGTCTTGGAATCTATAAATAACAGATTGAGTACCATCTAAGTTCAATTTGTACATCCTGAGAAGACAACACGCTGCCGCTGGAAACCAGATTCCTTTCATAATTAAAAGCTTGATTCTGCAAGCTCTCCAGATGGAAAACTCCTGCTGGAGTTATTCTGAGAAAAATCTTCCAGAATCAGGACCCCACTTGCCTACAAAGCAAAATAAGATGGAACAACAACATGGAAAGTTACCATCAACAGTAAAGCAGTGATTCTACCGGGAACCAAGGAAATAATTGAGCCCTAAAAAAGAAGTCAGAAATTCACATTTTTGATTGGTTCTGTAAGAATGGAAAGAGAATGCCAAGTAGAGGAAGAGAACAGAGTAGTCGTAGCGTTTGGAGGAGGAGGATTCAGTGAGCGTTACGAGTCTACAGAATTATTGGTGACCTTTGTTTCTTGTTAGATCAAAACATGTTTGATTTACATTATAACCTAGGTATTAGACACTACCAATGGTGAGATTCTGGTTTTAAATGGATGTGATCAAAATGAAACCTTTCCACAGACAGTGTGGAGCAGGTCAAGCTGGCTGAAAATACGTGAAGTGGATTAAAGATGATCTCTTCTCTGTGCGGTGGATGACCATTTATGATCAGGTGCACGGATGTAAAGCTGTGATAACTTCAGTTAAGTCAGTGTGTCTGTTCCTGAGTGACGGCAGAAGGGTTTGCAGCAGAGTCAGGAGTTGCAGAGGCCCCAGACTTCATTTCTTTAGGCTTCATAAACAAACAGAGCTATGAACTAGATCTTGCGTAAATGATTAAGCTTTACTGAAAGCTTAGAAAATCTGTGAAAAGAGTTAGATAATTTGGTGTCTGTAATGTAATCTGATTTATTAATGAACTCTTGATTTAATGTCTCGTGTGATTTGATATGTCTGTCTGTGTGTTTTTAAGATTGCTGCTGAAGGAAGGACCAATATAAAAGAATCAGGCAGATGTTCAATACTTATCTGCTTGTTTTACAGACAATTGATATAATCAGCCCCTAGACTCAGAGCTAATTTTTGCTGTAGAAAAGAGACCTTAAAGGTAATTTCATTGTCTGTGGACTTTCTGGTGAATGGAGATGTAGTCTGACTTTGTCCTTTAACATGCTCCACCTCTTTGAACTCTGAACTCAGAAGAAAAAAGTTAGTCTTGAGGCTTGTCTAAGTAACACTACTGGAGAACTGGTCCTTGGTCACTTCTTGACTTATGTCAGTGAGGGCATAAGACTGACTAACACAGGTCCTGTCCTGCACAGGACTTGTCTCTGCCCAAAACCCTACTTCTGTGAAAATATGTCTGATAAGATCCTAGCTGAACCTTGCATTTGCCCAACTTATTCATAAATCAACTAAGGGATACACATATGCATTTCTACAATTTATCCTCTTAAAAGTATTCAGTAAGTACTTACAGGGAAGAAAACCCTGCTGAGCTAGTTAATCATTATTTTGAGAGCAAAGGAAAAAAGAGAGCTAAACTATAATTATAACCTTGGTGATAATGTATGTAGGAATCTTTCTTAATCCAGGCTAATCTTGTTCCGTGTTCTTACCTACTATAAAAATCTGAACGATTTTTGACAAGATCCAAAGTTTTGTCAGTTGTTAAGAATTAATTGAAAAAATTACTAGAGCACAGCAGCCATTTCAAAGGGACTGACCCAGAACCAATTAGAATTTTGTAACAATTGACCATTCACCACAAAACAGTTATCATGAGCTTTGGCCTCTGAAGTGTGGTGTTGGGGGTGGGGAAGAATCAGATTAAAGAAACTTTAATTTTTTCCCCCTTTAACTAAAATATCGTTAGTAGCAGCTTTCTCAACACAACTATCAATCAACTTATCTGGGTTTTAAAGGCTATGCTCAGCTTGCAGGAACAGCAGTAGAGAGTATAATGGATGATTATCCCCTGGCTTTAGATGATACACAATATAGGTTACTATCTTGAAAAAACAGGTCAGACATAGGAACATTCTTTATCAAATTGCTGTTGACAGCCCAAACAAGAGATTGAAGAATACCACAAAAAGGTTCTTTCATCTAAAGACAACAGAGTTTATAATTGGTCATTCTTTCCTCCTTCATCCTCTCCTTCTCAGCAGAAAAAAGAAAATTCCTGGTGCAGTTTCTTGAACATGGTCAGCACGAGGGTAGGCTGGTATACACTGAGAAATAGATTCAGTGTTCAGTCTTTCCTTTTAATGTCCAAACTAGTGAGGGGGGAGGAAAAGCCAACAGTGCTCTTAAATGTTAAAAAGGAGTGAGGGCAAGGTAGAACTTTGTGGTGGATTATCAATATTTAGTGACAGCAAATATGTAATTGCTTTGAAAGAGGAAAGAAAAATCAAAGGCATAAATATTTATCAGATTATTCTCTAATACGTGCAATATTCTGTCTCACCTTCAGTCCAAAGCAAACACACATAGTAGGCATGCAACTACTAAGAAATACGTGTGTAAACATATCATATATTTCACTATATACTGCATATATGTGCAGATACAGGTATAAAACATAAAGATAGATAGATTGAAAAGGATGCTAGAGAGAGATATTTAGTGATGAAGACTTTTTCCAGAGGATCACTATGTTTAAGACGAAAAAGAGTACTCCGTTAGTCCAATTTTCTGCCTGTTTCAGGATGTTCTATTTCACCCAGTTACCTCTTAGTTAAGCTGTATTGGGCTAATTAAAACATATTTCCAGGAAATGCTTGCTCGTAAGTTTAATTTGAAAATACCAGAGCTGGAAAATTTACTATCTGCTTTGGTGCTTTCCTCTAGCAGTCAGTTCTTCATGATGAATAGCTAAGAAAAAAAAAAATCAGATCAGAGCAATTAAATCACTGTCCCGCAAACACTTACGCTTTTGCTTACCCTGATACATGTGAGTAGCTCCACTGAACTCAGTATAAAGGGAAATCAATAGAACTGCTCATGTGTATCAAGTTAAACATATGAATAAGTGTTTTTAGATTTGTGGCCTGAAATTGGCTTGGAAAAGTCTATAATAAGCTTTCTACAGATTTTATAAATTAACTTCATCCTCAAGAAGACAATTCATCCAGGAGATTCATAGCATACATGAACTGATATAACAATAATCCTACAAAAATATTCAGCTCTGTTCATGTTTCTTTAGCTCTGTCTCAGTGTTCTGACTGGTAATAGCAAAAAAAACCCCAAAATCCAAACAGTACAAGATAAAGCTTCATACGGATTGTCTACGCATGTTTCCCAAAAGAAGAAGCAACCATGATTGCTAAATGTCTGTCTGTGAGAAAGGCAAAGCTCCTACAAAATGGTTATACATTTAAATACTCTTAAACTACCTCTCCAGGGAGTGAGTAGCATTTGTAGTACTCATCTAATAAACGTACTTGTGCCAAGTTTTAGAGGGGAAAAGTCTGCTGTGTGCTTTAGTATAAAGGCCTTTGCTGATGGGGGCCTCAGTAGGGAAGTTTCCTAGGTAGGAGGCATAGAACTGTACAGCCTTGTTATTTTGAGAGGTGAGAGAAGCCAGGTCCTGGATAATGGGAAGTTTGCTGATGTAGAGCCTTGTTGAGGGCGCGTTATAGTGTGAGGTCTTTACACCTCTTGTCTGGAGGGTCCTTCACGCACACAGGATGTTGGTAGTTGCTACTTTGAAATAGCTAAAGGGAGAAAGATTGTGACAAAGAAATGAGTCTAAAGGTCCTTTACTTCTTCAGGTTTCTTGCATAAGACTTGAAAAGTTTGTGGGCTGTGTTCTATGTTGTTTTACTGTACATCGCTTTGAGTAAAAACCATTCTGAGAGTAAAGAATCCTATCACCTCCTTCCTGTGAAAGTCAGGATGTTCAAAGGCAGGAAAGGAGGTGAAGTCCCCTTTGAAGAATACACTTCGGTGAAGCTTAGTGGCATAGCACTGCCCAAAACTCCTAATGAGGCAGGGAAAAAGGTGACCTGCGGAATAAGGACCTCTTGGCTTCCCTGCTTGTGTGAAGACACTATGTGGGACACTCTCTTGAGCTTGGTTTCTAGATGAGTGTAATTCCAGTCAATTCAGTGGATTTATTTCCAATTCATTTAATGTCATTGTAAAAAGAAACAGACACAAAGTTTGCTTTGGCACTGCACATCATGTTGCGTCACTGTCTAGCAAGCTTCCCATTGCACTTTTTTTCAAATGGATGCATCTGCCAGCCCAATACAAACAAAAATAACTTGCATGTGTCTTATGTTAAAGCTGAATGAGAAACGTGATGTCACATCAGTGTTGTCCATTCATCAGTTAAAGCCCTAATGTCTCATTAAAGACATCAGAGAAAGTGTATGTACGTTTTTTCCTTTCCTGATGCATAAAGGATTTTATCTAGTCCTAAAGAGCTTCCACTCAGATAACTTTTAGAAATCCCTTTATTTTTTATGGCTTCAAGATTCTTTTGTGCCATTTTATCATATTCTTCTGTATAACGTGATCAATCTTGGAATCATTTCTGGTCTTATTTTCACACAACTCAGTAGCAGCTGATAAGACAAATCCTGAAAGTTTTGGCTCATATGAGATCTGGAATATCTGTGCTGCTCCAGAGACTGCACAGACTCTGAAGACCTTGCTATGACTTAGATGCTCTCTTCCACTTATCTTTCTATCTAATCTGGTTCACCCATTTATCCACCGACGGAACGTTCATTTTCATGTTGTTCTGCTCTTCCTGTGTCTTAAAGCCATGCGATGCTCTCCACATTGACTGCCAGTCAAGTTTCTTTCAAAATTCAAATTATTTTCAAAATTTCAAAATCCTTTCATGTCCTGATGCTGAAAGCAGAGTGTAGTTTACAGGATTGCCTGGTTTTATTCTCAGCCTGTTCAGTGCAGCACTGTTAGTCCTGTCTTGAGCTCACCCTCCCACCATGTGCACTGGACTGTGCCCTCCGAGGCAGGCCAGTAGTTGCTTCCATACAAGTGTTTCAACTGGAAAATTGACTCAAAACTCAACCTACCACTATAAAGTGTGCTTTGTTTGGTTAATTTATCTTCTGTGGTGATGTCAATGAAGTGATAGCTGGGTGGCAGGCACCATTTCTATCTTTCTCTTAACAGTTTGTGCTTTGTACAATGAAAAGAACACAAATAACAGCAAAATGGTTGTAGGCCTGCTATTCCTCCTGGAAGTTGTTTCAAAAAACAGCTACGCCTGATGAATTTTGGGGTTTTTTTCCCTACAGTTGAATATAAAAGGCTGACTGTATTTACTTTTTTTTTCCCCAAAGCACAGCAGTGTGTTTGCGTTATAGCATATCTAAAGGCACTAGCCAGCCCAAGGGATGCGTTGTGTGGCTTTGTGCTCACAGTATAGAACAGATTTGCCTGCTCATCACTGTCGATCTAAATCAGTGAGACAAATAGTATGTTTTCCTTAATCTGTAAGGGAGTGAGGAACAAAACAAATTTCTGCCAAAACTAAGAGTTGAAACAAGCCCTGTGAATACCAAGCTGTGCTTTAACCTCCAGCCCACCCTCATCCTTATGTTTGCCATTTGTAGGTGACTTTTTGGTTTCATGGATGCAGAATAATACTCTTCACTTTAATTCCCCATCCTCTCTCACTGCAAAAGATACCTTTTGTAGTGATTTATTATTTGCCAGAAAGCTGAGAGGCTGTGGTGATCTGCATAATATACACTGCCACTGGTGTTGTTCTGGCCTCTCGCTATATCACACTTTCAGTTAAGGAGATGATAAGATCATGAAGGAACATGAGATAACAGAAAAGTTATAGTCTATGTCTCAAATTATCATGTTCTTACCCATCTAGAAGTTTTTCCTGGTGCTAGTTTTTTCCTGGTGCTAGATGAGTTATTACCAGAGTTGTTCAATAAGATGTCAGTTTTTTCTCACATTTGCCAGCCAAGACTGATATTTTACCACCTTCATCAACTTCTCTCACTGACAGACCTCCCATCTGTAATGCTGACTGTAATAGCAAGAGCAGCAGTGAATGAAACATATATTTCTTACTGTGTTATGCTACGGAAGTAATAAAATAGACAAGGCTTGTGGGTTGATGCAACTTGTAGCTGCCACTACGACTTTCCCTTATAGTGTTTCCTTTTATTGTGATTAATACTGAGTTTATATAATTTAGTGGTGCATGATAGAAAATTTTTCCCATCTGTCTCTGCTTCTTCAGGTTTGAATTATGGAATGAAGATGTAATGTGCTTTTACCACAACGTCCTCTTGATGTACTTCCAACTGTAACAGAAAGAAACTCACAAATATCCCAAGATCTTTTACATATTTTTCCTTTAACAGGGATTTATAGAAACACACCATGATTTCCTCAATATTCATTGTCAGAAATCTTCTGACATCTAAATAAATAGTTTGGAGGCTTTTGGTTCATATGTTGTGTTCAGTTCACACGTGCTCAATAATTGTCCACAGAAGCTGTACTTATCAGTGGTAATTGCCCAGGTGAGTAATGTAATACTGAGCTCATGGCTCTGTATACCAATGAAGATTTATGAATGCAAATAGATAACTTGGGTCCCACAAGCACTCGTGATGATTCTCAGCATTCATTTCCCCAGAGTGTCTCTGCTCGTGGAACCTGAAGGCATAGATCAATTCCAAAATAGCTGGATGTAAGCATATATCTGAATTTCCTACAGTGAGAGTGCAATGAGGGTGGTGACTGGAGTGCCCTAGGAGAGCAGAGAAGATCCAGCTTGGGTGGTCAACTGCAGAGGAAACATTCCTCCTGAAGAGATGGTGGCTAGATCCAAATCTTTTGATCATACTGATACCCCTGTGGACTTTAAGCCCATTCAGAACCGAAGGAAATGATGAGAGAAAAAATATGAAATACTACCACCAAGAAAAGGAAATATAAAACCGAGCAGAAGGGGAGCTGACAGATCAACACAGATACCCAGAATATGAAACATTCTGAGGCTTCAGAACAACAGCAAAACTGTGGTTTGACATATGGGTGCTGCTAAGAATAGTTTCTAATAGTTGAAGGTGGAAATTTAAAATGAGAAGGCTAAATTTGACAGCATGCTGAGACCCCTGCAAAGGTGCTGAGCACTCTTCGCTCTTAATGTGACTTACTCAAACTACCCCAGAGGCATTTATGGCCTCACTGCCCCAGGTTCCTATAAAGTCCATATTCAATGTCACTGAGGCACAGACAGAGGATAGAAGAGCAGGTTTGAACATAAGAAACAAATCTGACAGATTTTCTTCCTAATCATTTTTCTTTATCCATGGTGATATGAACGCTGAATACTTTGAAGGCTTTCTGTGTCACCAGGAGGAAAGGTATGACTCTGGCGGCTGGCAGACAGGTGAGAGGCTGAAGGCAGGGTCTGGCTTTGCCGCTTACTCACGGGGAAAGAGTACAAATTGCTCAGCTCCCCTCCTGCCTGTCCATGGGTGAATATGCACCCCATGGCAGTCCTCTGAAAGGCTCCTCAACCACCGGGGACGAGCTTTCTAAAGAGCTTGGACTTCTGCACATCCTATCTTCCTGACTTCAGTCTGAAGGGAAGTATCCCTTATATGCCTTATAGCTGGACTATAATTGCACAAAGGTATCACAAAGTGACTGTATTTGCTTCAAATTGCCTTTGATATAACTTAAGTTGAAGGTTATGATGACAAACAGCGAGGAAACAAAACGGGAAGTTTAGGTAGCTAGAATAGAGCGAATGTTGCATATTCTGGTTGCTTTCAGCAAATTCAGTTCCTGAATTTAATGACAGCTGTCTGACAACCCCTTTGGTTTCTTAAGCATCATTTTAATAGCTTTCATTCTTGGATTGGTTTAATATTGGTCAAGAAGTAAATATTTACCTTGGCGAAGGTACTGAATGTAGGACTCACTGTTTTGAGTTGAGATAGCAGTTTTCAATTGGCACTTATATGAGAATTATTTTTTTTTGTCTGAAATATATTGATATTGACAGGCTTATGAAAAAGGAATTGGTAAAAGAGAAATGGAGAGACCATGCACAGCAGAACAGTCATATTACCTTTCCCTGCAAGGGTTTGCTTAGATTTGGCTTGATTGTTGAAAGCTGAGGTGTGAAATTTTGCTTGAGAAACACACACAACATTGTTTTAAGTATTTTAGAAGGAATCAGAACCCCAATGCTCAGATGTGTGTCTCCATGGCCACCTATGCAGTGATTCAGGATATGGTGTGCAGTTATGAAGCTGCATGGGAGAAAGAAAAAGCAGGAGCACACGTAGACTGGTAGTTAGAAAGTGAAGTCAAAATGTTGAAAGGAGAAAACCAAAATATGTTCTATGCAACGGCACAGTGATTTCCAGGTGAAAATGTTAAACAGTTTGAAACGGACTTATTATTCCCAGTACTCTCCCTCCAAAAAAGTGAATTTTCTGTACTATAAAGAAAGGGAGAGGGATCTGCAATTCATTTTTTAATTCTGATACAAGTAATATGAGGAAGTTTGGGGTGAATAACTTTGAGAAAAGCATTTTTCCATTCAACCTGGATTTCTGCACAAAGAAAGAACAATTTCAGCACTTTCTTTTTTTTTTTTTTTCCCTGAGAAACATTTGCTTCAGTCAAGAAGGCAGATTGAAAGTTTGGTATGTCGCTGACATAAACCAAGAAACTGTTGTCTTAGAAACTCCATTTCAGAAGGTGACTCAGCTGTATTTTCCACATTCAAATTAAAACCTTCTGTGGCACCTTTGTTTGTTTCCTTGCTTGGCACAAAGGGCATAACTGTAACTGCTATGACAGTATAAATAGATTATGGATCTGCATGTCATAGTTAGGAAATCTACTTCTAGATATAGTCAGGCCATTTGACATCAAGTCTAGGCTGAAGGGTTTGCTGAGAACGAAATGGTTTTTAAAATGTCTGAGCTGCCTTGGATGATGCAGCAGTTTAAGAAAATAAAACCTTTTATTAATATCATAACAAAAAAAAAGTTTATCCCCTACCTCTACCAGTTATATTTTGCATAAAGGAGAATAGAGCCCAGGGGCTTGTGTAGCTGCAGTTTCGGCTGTCCTCGGGGCAGCTCTCCGGTGGGACGTGGTAGCAGGAGCATCTGTCACACCCCCCGCTCTGAGCGAGCAGCTGAAACAAACATGCTACATCTCTGACTTGCAGTCAAATGTTGAACAGTTATAAATACCTTTGATGTGCTTCCCCAAGCCTTTTGGAGCTTGTGACTTCCTGGAAGCCACATCCCTGAAGCCTGCTCTGAAGAGGCCAGGGGCCTCTCCTCCGGAGGAACGTCCATTGCCATGCTTCTCCTTTCAACAGTCCTAGAAATCTATCCTTTGGGATGCCCTGGGGGTTGGAGAGGCCTTTCATACTCTATTACAGCTATTTTCTCCAGTTTCTCCATCAGGAATATGTTAAAAGGCAATGGATAACAAGCTGGAAAAAAACCCAAACCAAATACAAATGCTTCCTAGGAACATTTTTACAGACCATGAACTTGCATATTTGTATGCTGTCTGGGCAGCACATGGATGGCTGAAAATGCAGACTTGCTCCCACATTTTCTCATTGTGTCTTAACCAGGCGACACAACTTGCTGAAGTGGTTTTCCTGTCACTTCCCCAGCTTTGTGTTATCTGCTACTTTTTCCTGTGACTTTTTTTTTTCCTGTTTGACTGGTATACGGCCAGGCAGGATGAGGTCAAGCACAGATGAAGGCAATGCAAAATATCCGATTATATGGTTACATTATATTACTGGTTTCCAGTTTTCTTGAATGCGTCAGAGCTACAAAGAGTTTGAACTCTCAAACTAATGTGCCAATGGGTACCAGCAAAGAGGGCTTCAGGAAGCAAAGGCTCCCTTCAGAACTGTCGTTTGAACTAACATCATATTTTGTTTTTATCTTCCTTTTCTAAATAAAATAGTTTTATTCTAATAAACTTGAATCTAAACTTTTTTTTTTTAAATTCAGCTAAATTATTAATGTGGATGAAATATCGGGGTTCTTCATGTTAGGAAAATTGCTGATTAAGGTAATCTACTTCCCCTTTTACCTTAATTAGCTCAATGTGCATAAAAAGTCATCTGATACTCAAATCTACCAACTTTGGCTATTGTTTGCTTTGCTGGTGGAATTAGTGGGCACCTCAGAGATCTGAGAAACGATTCAGTAAAATCAGCAGAATTAAATATCTTCTGGTATTTTAATCTAGCCGTGGTGACCAGTTTGTGGATTTCAAGCTCCAGATTCTGCTTCTTAGAGGCAATTGAGTTAAGTACTTGTCTGAAGGAGGAGGAAGAATGTGCTCCTGATGCACTCTCTGCTTTTCAAAGAGAAATGTCCAAATCAGCTTCATTCTCCCTAGAAGCCTGCAAATCAGGTGAGCAGTCTGCCATGACCTATTTCCTAGCTTTCTGCCATGCCTAAAGGAAAGAGGGAAAGAGCTCTGGTTGCTCCCTTGCTTTCTTCCCTTCTCGTTCCCTTTCTCGGGAACACCAGCAGTGTTCCCGGCCACTCCTGAGGAAAATGTCTCCATGAAGCTGTACGGCCTGCGACGCCAGCTGTGAGCGCAGAGCAACACTCGGAGGCGCAGGGAGAAAAAGACGGTGCCTTTCCTAATGAGTTTCCATTAATGGATAATTTATGGTGTAGATAATGAAAGTATTGATTGGGGGTCTTTAACTTTGAAATATTACATTTAGCTCAAGGCCATAAATATTGTTTATCATAGCAGTGATAATGACACTCTGTGGAAACAGCAATGCTTCTTGACATCTACGAGTTTCCACAAAAAACAGGGAAAACACATTTTCAAAGATCATCAAGACATGGAGTGCAGGGGACTGATTTTCACAGTAGCATAATGATGGTATTTTTACAGAAATACCTTACTCAATCCCAAATAGGGACAGTAAGAGGTTCTGATACACGTGGTAGACCTGAGCATTGAGGCCATAGGTGATGGTATGTATAACCTTTGGTGAAGGCTGGCCTCTCACTTGTAAGAATAATTTCCATTTACAAAATGCCCTGATTTGGAAATGAAGATCAGGATCTGAGGAGTCTCCAGACCCCAGCCTTGCACATGGAAGCAGACAGCTGGCTCTGCCAGGCACTTTGCTGTTGGAGTGGTACAAAAATGGCGGGTGGCATAAGCTCAAGTGTGGGCCCTCTGCTTGTGTCTGCCAGGGAGCAATAAATACATCTCTGATTTATCCTGAAAGGCTGCTGAGAAAGTGGATCCCCTGATGTTTGTAAAATGATACGGAACTAAAGTAGCTGTGTTATTGCTAGAGTTTACATTGAACAGAAAAACTCCTATTTTACTTACTGATGTTTTTGGAAGATATACCTGCATTCTCAATATTTTCCCTACGTAACACACAGGCTACTGATCAGGTTTTTTCTTCTTCAAAGCATTCAACAGCCTGTCAAGGCCTGTGTATGAAATGCTGCAGCATCTGACTCCTGCGGTCCCACACTGGTGGAGAGTGCTGGAGCAGACTGTGCACAGATAGAAGTAGCGCTGGCTGTTAAATGGGAATCGCTAGATTTATTTCCGTCATTCAGTCTCCTAAAGTTTTGACAGCTTGATCAAAGTAATGAACACAGAAGTGACAGACATATTGGTTCACTAATATTAGGTTACCAATCTTTGCCTTAAACCCTCATTAATGCTTCTTCCTTTGCCTGCTAATGCTAGGATAACAGATAGCAGCCAGACTTTCTGGCTCTACCCATGTGCAAAACTTCCAAACATTGGCCCATTTTTGTCTCCCACTGCACTTTGCTATAAAACCACAAGGTTAACACGACCTTCTGGCCCGTTCCATTTTGTGTCTTGTTTTGAGCCGAGCTTTGTCAGGGACAAAAATCTATGTTATATTCCATCTGATCAAAGTACTTCAGATGAAGACATGCCATCTGTATTCATTTAGCGATATCTAAGACTACAGAGCATTACAGTGGTATTTCGTACATAGTATTGATTGCCTTCATTTGTAGCTATTATAGACACCGGACACTGTTCACTTTTAAACCAGAGCGTCAGATTTCCCATCTGCAATCTCCAGGCACTCTCTTCCCACCCCTCTGCTTCCACAGTAGCTTTCAAAGGCTCCGTTTGAGCAAGCTTCCTTTAAAGTGATGGAAATAATGTCACATGTTATACATTATAGTTATCTTACCAAAATTTCATATATTATATTGGTGAAGTGTCCCAACCCCTCCAATGGAAGAAAGGTGTTTAAACCTATAATTTTAATCACATCTCCCACATGAGTTTGTTTGCACTTGGTTGCTACTATTAGTGGTAGCTGTACATTTTGCATCACTTAGGTTGTTGTTATGGAGCAGCCCCTATTAGTTAAGAACTGTAGTCTTGTTCTACGCTTGTTCAGCTCCTGCTTCAGTGCTGGCAGCATGGTCACAGACCTGTCTACTTGCATCTTGGTATGAGCAGGTGTTCAAAGCCTAAGTGACAAGTATTTAGATGAGTTTTGGCCATGGAAATATATGTCAGAGCTAAAGGGAAAAGTAATAACTCTACACTTTACAGATGAACAGACCTGAAACATGGGGTGTTTAAAGCAGACATGGATTTTACACTTGAGCATATCAGCTAAAAAGGAAAAACGATTTCCTGGTTAAGCCTAAGAAGATGAAACCAACTAATTTTGGCAGAAATTGTTAAAAAAAAAGGTATAAAATTAATGAAAATTATTAATGGATTTTATTAATGAAAATTATTAATGGATTTTATTGTTATTGCCTTTTACCTTTTAGCAGAACTTTTTGCAAGCGTTAATCAGAACCTGGCCCAGAAAAGTATTTAAGCATAAGCTCAGGTTTAGACCTTTGGATAGATTTTCCAAGAGACAGGCCATCACCCACACCAAGATAAAACAGGTGGTAGGTCCATTAGGACCTATTTAAAGTTACAACATAACAGGATAAGAAATGCAGCAGAAAGGCTGTAGCCATGTAATCACAAACAGGATTTCTATCATTGACAGTGGGCATGAGACAGTACCTGAACCAACAAAGACCTGGGAGCTGCCACTGTCAGAGGTGCTTTACAAAACCGGAGGAAAACATAAACAATTCCCAATAGTAACAGGAACAAGTGGATGTCCTCAAAGCACTTCAGAGCATTAACAACACTCCTCTTCCAAACCAGTGGAAGGCACACAGGTTCCCACCCTGCTCTCTCTAGCCTTATTTTGGGGTAGCAGCTTTTCCATTCATCATCCTCTTGTTATGCACATGTACCTGCATGGCCGTTGGAAGGTGCAGTGCTCTGTATCTGGGGTGTGGAGGCAGGGAATGAGGCAGGGAAGAGAGAACCGTTCAGAAAACTCTTTGATAATGGTGAACTCACACACTGATATGTTGGGGCTTTTTGAAGCAGCTAGAGTAAAAGAAACCTTGCTGTGTGGTGACAGCAGAAGTGGAAGGTGTCCGTTCTCTTCACATCTTTGGCAGAAGTGAGAGGATGACCATGGCTGTAAATCTGCTGCCTCTAACAGGACTCTGGGCAGTCACTTCTGGAGCACCTGCAGAAGACCCCGTCCAAAAACAAACCGAGGATGTTGTGCAGAAAGTCTGCTTCTAGCGCTGGCTTCTTGCTGCCTTCATGGCTGATTAAAAACTCGCTGGAGTATGAAGCAGAAATGGCAAGTTCTCCGTTTTAATGGCTTGAATGAACTTCAGGCTTAAACAGCTCAATTTTCAGAAGAATACAAAAAATCAGCTGAAAGATTTAGTGAAGATTTGATTTATTAATTATCAGGCACCTGGCCTGTAAAATGAAATTTAGTGCAGGCAGCAACCAGATGCTTCAGCTGGGTGAGCTATTTGGGTAAAAGCCATATCTGCACAACAGAGAGCAGATTTTGTTCTCACTGCTGCTCTTTAAAGGGGGATGGATGGTGGGAGGGTGACTTTACAGCAATAAGTCATTGCTACCAGTACACACTTTAATAACCTTTAACACAGAAATGACAAAAACAAGAAACAGATCTTCAAATACCAATGAAAATATTAGGTTTTCCCATAGGTCTGCTGCATCATTCTGTAAAGAGTGAAAATGCACAGGAAAGGTTTGCAAGAGATTATTCTCTGCAAAAAGATAAAATTCATCAACGAATGCCCAAAGATAATCAAGCATCTATTTTGATACCGTTGATTTAAATAAGGCTTAAGTAACTGTGGAAACATGAAAGTCTTCCTGAACAGATGAGACTCTAGACTTGAGCTTCAGCTAAAAATAACACTCAACAAGTTGCCTGAGACTGAAAGAATAAATCATTCTATATATTATTTACGAGGGGGGATTCAGTAGAGATATTTTGCAGGCAAATGTCTTTTGGATTCATGCAAACCATAGACAGTTGTGAAACTAGCCTCTCTTTCCATTCTCTGCTTTCCCCCCCTTTTTTTTTCTGAATAAAGAAGTCCACATTTCTAATAAGGGATGTTTTGCACTAGAATAAAACTTCTAGCAAAAAATCTGGAGGAGTTGATAGTAAATGTCTGGGAGAAAAGACCCCATACACAAGGATGACCTGGCAAATGGGACTCTATGTTGGCAAGCAAAGCATGCAGAGAAAAGAACTTGTCCATCCGCGTAGGTATTCGCACCAAAGGCCCAGCACTTAGTTCAAAACATGTCATGTCTAACATATGGCTGCAAGAATTTTGTTTTCTATCCGTACAAAATCTGGCACATCCATGATTCCAATACGCAGGAGAGCACTGAAATAGCTATATGATTGCACACTACTTGGACTCAAGTAGTTGACCACCAGGAAAAGACCACTTAAAAAAGCATTAAAGAGAAATGGCTGGTTCATGCAGCAAAATGGAGGAACTAAACATGTTAGGAAAGTTGTCTTCCAAAAAAAGTAGGCTCTAACCCATCTCACAAACATCACTGCTTTGCTGAACATGTCTTTGACTTCTGGCAGCGGAATCGCTCAGTTTTATCATGAGAAGTGTATACTCATCTGTGGTTGACTCATCTGTGATGAGCAAGATCTAGGCAGTGACATAGAGCAAGAGTAAGAACTAGTACCTCAGTTCTGTGAGGGATATGGGAAAACAAAGCATATAAACTTATCTGCCAACTTCCACAATTTCAGGCTGTGTTGAAGGACTTTGTGACTTCTGGCAGGCGTGAAAGGTAACATTACCAAACTTTTTTTTTTTTTAAACATGGAACTATGAAGATGCAAATTTGGAAATAGCTTGTGAACAATTAAAAAGAATAAAATAGAGATGTTGCATGGGGAAATTATCTGTGGGATGAGTTGTGCATGCCGCTGGGTAGTTGGGACTCTGTGATAGCAGAGAGTGCAGTCAGAGTGCGGTCAGGAGTGATGCAATGTTACACCATGCCAGTGAATTTTGGAGGACCAATGGATTTCTCAATCTGCAGCTTTAAGCAACAAATTTGCTCAGTTCTTTTACATTCCTCAGACCTCATATCTAAAGAAATTATTGAGATCAAGAAACTTTCCATAGCCTTTTGAAATTATATGCATGACCTGTATACTTCTAGTGCAGTGTCAGAGTAGTTTAAATGTCCAGAAAGGAATGGGTGAAACGTGGAGTCATGTTCAAGACATCTCCAAACATAGGATGGGTGTTTGCAAGTCTTCAAACACCAGGAACTGGCCTTGGGAGTGTTTTCCACAGTGTATGCAAAGCAATTGACAAAATGTCAAATAAATCATGTGGATATAAGAATGAAGCAGCTATATTGTATATTATGTGATTGTAGTAGGCTTGGTCCAAATAAGCCCCTGAGTCAACTAGGGCTGTAGAGAAAAAAAATGCTGGAAATCATAGAATCACAGAATCATAGAATCGTTAAGGTTGGAAGAGACCTCAAGGAATGATGTAGTTCTGTTAAAATCTGGAGAGTTAGTTAATATTCTATGATTCTGTCGGTACCAGCTGAGGGCCTTGGCCTTGGAGTCAGGCCCAAGACTCCTGCTTCTCAGTGGTAAAACCCAATGGCCTTGTTTACAGTGGATTTTACATGGGTCATAAGAGAGGTGGAATTGGGCCACAAGCACTTTGTTTATTGTGATAGATCTATTGCTATGGTAAGGTATGGTATTTCTACGTTTCTGTGGTGTGAGATACATGTGAGTAGATATCACATTGCCAGACAAATAGCAGGTATCTGTCTCCCATGGTTCCTGTGTGTTTGTCTAAAGCATCTGTGCACAGTGTGAGGAACAACCCAGCACAGGCCCTGAGCCTTTAAAAGCTTATCACCTCTTGGGACAGCAAAACCAACTGGGGAAGGTAGTTTTTGGCTTGAAACACCTCAGTTCTGAGTCTGATTCTCATCTTTGTCTAGTTCCCACAACAGAACTTCAGGGCTGTGATTGTAATCACTCCATATTCACATTGATGTCAAATTAGGGAGGAATTCTTTGCAGTGTGCTCAGAACTGAACATCATGATTGCATGCCTCATCATCCATCCTACAAGAAGGAGCGGCTGATATTTAAAAACATGGGCAGCTAAAATGAATGGAAATGCGAATATGTAACTCTGGGAAGACAACAAGGGTGAAGACTAAAGATACTCTCTGTGTTAAGCAAGTTGGTTCAACGTTGTTGACCTACCTGGAAATGTAGTTGCACCTAGCAGTAGAAAAACAAAAGCAAAAAATCCCAAATAAAATAGCATTCATCTGTCAGCTAACACAGGATTGGGCTGGTCCTGTGTGGAGGCAGGAGTTGGACTTGATGATTCTTATGGGTACCTTCCAACTCGGATTATTCTGTGACTATTTAGATAATGGAAAGAGGTCATCTGCTTTCACTTCACCGTTACTTGTTTGTCGTCATTGAGGGATCTTTCAGGATCCAGCTGAGAGCCAGTTTTCCAACAAAATGAGAAATGAGAGCAATTAAAAAATAGAAGCAGATGATTGCCTGTGTGTTAAAAAATCAAAGGATATTGAGAACCTCGTCTTTGAGTAATAACAAATATTTTGGCCAGAAGCATGGTATTTAACTTGGAGGAGACAAAAAGCCACTTAATCTATTAGCTTATTGCTGTGTGTTTGGCAAAGACCTAATGAGACATCAGCTGTTATCCTCTGTGGTGCTGGGGGAAGGAAAGATTCTTCTCAGGATACAAGTTCATTTCTACGTTGCCATAATACGTCCTCTGTTTCTGATCTGTTTTCTGTCTTTTTGCCTGTTGGCTGCTTAGAAATTGAGATGTGTGTAAGAGGGTAAAACACAGCATTGAACTTCAGGCCTTTTCACCCGTTGCTTCAACTATCTGCATTCTGAGCCCAATTCTTGGAGGCACTTTTTTGTCCTGACACATGTATATAAATGACCCTTAGCACTGGAGGGAAGAGGGTTACAAACAGTGCTCTTTAAAAATCTGGCCACACGCTCATTATATTCACTGTACTTGGCATCATGTCACTTGTGATCTAGTGGGCTCCATTCAACTTCCATCCTAAGGCCTCTGCATAAAGAGTCACTGTGATTGTTTTTAATGCTGTGGCAGGAACAGATGGCAAACATATTTTAAAGTGCTAAAAATATGGAAGGGCAGTAGAAATCTACATGGCAGACATCTATTAAGCTCCCACAGCTGAGACTAATTTTTTTTTTTTAAAATTATATATATATTATATGGAAGCCCAGTCCCTAGAAGGAAAGTCTCCTTTGAAATCAGTTGGCATTTTGAATTTGCCTGGGCTACAGTAAAAGACAGAGTAAACTTCCACTTGTAGCTTCCAGTTTGTCTCAGTCATACTAACGAAAAGAAACAAGTAAGTGTGGAGAGGGACAGCTGAACCCTGACTCAGTGCAGCAGAGCAGCATGGAGAGGGCAGCCCCCGTAGATCACTGTCTCATGACACCGCGTTTCGTCACTCTGAATGGGGTCCTAACATAGGATTTTTATAGCCATCGCAGATGTTTCAAGTTTCTGTCCATCCATCACGCTCCGTGAGGATGATTTCTTTTGGAAGATGCCCTGTGGCTCAGGCAGCAATCTCTACGCGTAGCTGTCAGGCTGAAAAGGCTAACGCCCGTTCGCTCTGTCACATGCTGTAATCTTACAAGTGCCAAGACAGGAACCTACAGAAAAAACACAGAGTATTTCTTAATGAGTTGCTTGTCACTGGCTAATGACAAAGCCCAAGGACGAGCCTGAAGGCCAGGATACATTTCTTAACTTTTGCTGAGGAGCTCTTTGCTAGAAGCCTGATATATTCAGGAAGAGGAGCATCTCGCCAGCGACAGAGAGGTTATTCTCGATGAGCAGGTGGTGTAGGGATGCTGCTCCTGTTCTCCCCAGTGCAAGCCACGGGTGGCTGGTGACTCATTTCTGAGCGGTGCCGGCACACAGATGAGCCCGGCTTCCCTTCCCTGTGCCTTTGGACTGTGGAGGCGCTGGCTTTTCTGCCTGTGATGTGGCACGGCTACCGGGGCAGCGGTGCTGGTGTGAAAGCAGTGCAGCACGGGACATAGGGCAGGTCAGTCTGTCCGCAGGACTGTGGGGTAGGCAGGGTGCTTCCCACAGGGGTTAGGAGGCGGGCGCTGACTTGTAAGCATCTTAATCCTGATGAGCCGGGAGCACTCACTGCTCCCCACAACAAAGTGCCCTGCTTCACTTGCACAAGCCAAAAAAGCCCTCACAAAGCTGCACCCCCAAGGCAGCACTGGCTCCTGGCTGTGCAACAGGCAACATGGAGCAGAGCTCCTCTGGGCCATGGCTTCCTGCTGGCAGCTCTTGGCACTCAGGTTGTTTAAGCCCCTGAGGAATGTACGTACTCAAATTCTCTCCTCCCAAAGCAGGATGGAGGAGTAACTATCCTCACAGGCAGTGTACTGCCCCAGGATGATGCAGCCCACTGGTAAACTTCGGTGAAGAAGTCACTCATCTATAAGTTTTCAGGGACTAATGCAGTGTTTGCTGCAGCCTAGTCCTCTCAGAAACGCCTGTGCTGGAGGTCTTTTTGGATATAATCCCATGGAGACCCTTTGATTTCATGTGTACAGCCACCTGAGTCAGGCCTACGCTGCCTGAAGGCAATGAATTTCTCACACCCAGGGATGCTGCCTGAAGCTCCTCGCCCCACTGTGCTGGAGGCATCGCTTGGGGAAGGGGTGAAGGACGTGGATCCCAGCTGTGCCACTCCTCCAGCTGCACTCAGGACACCGCTGCAGAGCACACCGTACCCCCTACAGATGTGCCTTGGGAAGCTGAGAGTATGGACCCTGCCGGTGCAGCTCCCCCAGTTTTTGTGGGGCAGGATGGAATGTATCTGTATCTGTGTTAGTCCTCTTAAACACCGGGGTATCAAAAAGCCTTCAAAATTCCGGCCTTTTTGGTCTTTAATGTCACATTCAGATTTTCCTTCACATTACACGCTCTCCGGAGGAAACTAACAGCCACTTCTAATTAATTTCCCCTGTAGGAAATTGAGTCAGGAAGATTTTTTTCCATGCAAGAAATAAAGAGGATGGGATACAAAGGAGAGACAGACTTCAAGGGGAAAATGATCTGAACAGGGTGTGCCAGACTGGGGCTTTAAACTGCTGCCGCCTGTTGCTCGCGCACACTCGCATCCACACTCACACGTCACACACTTGATTTAGTTTGGCTCAGCCAGTAGAGCCCAACATGTACTTGAGGAACCCTCCCTAAATAAAACATGCTCCTATCAAAGCGGGAAGCAGAACGCCTAGCCTAGGAAAAACTTTACAGCTATTACTATGTTATTTATAAACTCACAGCTACCATGTGGCTGGGCTTTGGCCCAGGGATGCTTGCTGGTCTCAGGGAAGGAGTAGTATGAGCTAGAACTCATCGTTCTCCAGCATCTGGGGGCAGGAGGCTCGCTGCGCCTGGTGGCGCAGTGGGTGACGACGGGCAGGACAGGCAAACGGTTGGGAAGCAGTACGTGGTGCCTGGAAGATCGATGGTAGCTGGAGGGCTGTGGCCTCTGGCAGGGCAAAGCTGGGCCATACTCAGAACCACGAAGCAATGTAATAATATAATTAATAGGTATGCTACCCTAAGTCTTCAGCAGTATAGTTAAGATGAAAAAAAAATGGTAATAGAGACATGCTACTCTAGCTAAAGGCAAAATATAAACAATTTATGTCTCACCTATTTCCAGTATAAGCTTTTCTTCTACCTTTAGGCTCTGCTCTGCAAACACTTGACATAAGTATTTAATTTTGCATAGAGACATAGTTCCACTGAAACTGGGGAGGTGTTTAAAATGAGCATGTGAGTAAGATTTTGACTACACTAAGTCTGGAACAGGAACACAAGATCGCTGGCCTGGCAGATCTTGTTTCTGCAGATGCAGCTCTGGTGGAGTACACCAGTTAGCGCAGAAACGCTGGCGGAGTGAAAACACCCCTAAGGGGCAGAAAACCTCAGTCACAAAGGCAATTTTTGCTGGCCCAAATTTGTCTAGGCTATAAGGAGAGACTTAGATATTCTGGTCCCTGCTGCCTTCTAGGTGTCTCCTCTTGCCTGCAGGCTCAAAGGCAGCAGTGCTGGTAGGCTCTTCCCTTCCTCTCTCGTCCCCTTGCTATGGCCCTGGCTGTGGTGTTTCAGGGTCAGAGCACTGCTCCTCGCAGCTCTGACCCATCAAGGAAAGTGATCTGAAGTCAGCAGAAGTCTTGTTATGGCTTTGTGTACACAGAGTATAGCTCCTTTATCTCACTATGCAAAGAAAAGGAGGTGTATGGACAACTAACTGTGAAGTCTTTACTGAATTCTCAGATACGCGCTCTCTTGTTTTAGGGTGTCTTCACCCTAGATTTTTAGGGCAGCATTTTCTGGCTCTGACTCTGATCTATGCAGTTCACAGAATGAACTAGCTTTATAGTTTTATTCTGGGCTAACTACTGATCCACGTGGTTGCTAACATTTAGGCTTCTACGAAACCCTCAGTTAGTGTCTTAACACAAACTGACAATGATTTCACTGCTGATGGGTTGTGTGCCACCTATCAATTAATTTAGCCTAATGAAATGGTTTCTGCATCTTAGAATTTTCATAACTGAAGTCAGACATATTCTTCAGATTGTGATACTGTCCCTTCTTCAGCTGCAATATTCAGCATTTACGTAGGGTTTGTTTGGGTTTTTTTCTGCCAGTGAACCTGTTGGGAGCAGCACGTGGGTAGCATAGCCAAGACAGTGCTCAGAG
This sequence comes from Psophia crepitans, assembly GCA_013399095.1. Classification (NCBI taxonomy): domain Eukaryota; kingdom Metazoa; phylum Chordata; class Aves; order Gruiformes; family Psophiidae; genus Psophia; species Psophia crepitans. The sequence goes on from VWZZ01003898.1 coordinate 564,145, forward strand.
ACTTTAAACGGTATGGCTGAAATCCAGACCCTGTTGAAGAAATGGCAGCACTCCCATTGACTTCAGCGGGATCAGGATTTCACAGCTGTTAGGTGAAAAAGTTTTCCCAACACCCAGTATCTGCAGATTTAATTTATGATGCAGCTTGAAAAATGCATTAAAAATACTGAGATCCTGTGACGCTTGGCTCAGATAAGGTGTTTAAAAATAGCTTTAAACTTAATTGAAGACAAGATGAATCTCCCTTGTCTCTTCATTCAGGGTCAAAAGGCATGAATTTCATTCACTAAATTATCAACACTTAAAACTTTTTCTGCATGATTAGACTATTACTAAGAGTCAGGACAGCAGAGATCCTCCCACTGCATTGACCTGTGAACTTTGTTAAATCTTTTGACAGGGGTCATTGTCTATAGTATGATAGTGAATGACTTTCCAAAATGGAGCCATTCTTTCGGTGGTAACATGAAGCTGGTGCTCTTTTCTAATGGCTTGAAAACGTTAATTTACATTGATGACATTTCTTGTCAATTTATGTGCCAGCTGAATTTGCTGATTAGTCACAAATGATGATGTGCTGCTTATGGACTGTTATTATTGTACCTTTACACAAAACTTCAGATACTTCAAATGCTTTCAGAATTAGAAATCACTTAGGTTCTTCATGTGTGTGAGACTTTAATCAGAAACTAATACTTCAAAGAATCTATTTATCAGATGAATCCTCTGCTGGGGACTGAGTAAGTTGGAAGCTACCTAGGAAGAGCATGTTTATACCTTCCCTCAGCACAGGCACGCCGTATTTCTATATGTCTCGTTATAACTTAAATCTGTTGTATATTATTTTTATGGAAAGACAATTCTTTCAGGATTCCCACTGTTGTGGTCTCCAAGCCCTTTAGTCTGAGCTGACAATTTGTAAGACATGTTCTCATCTCCTAACTCTTTCCCCAGTTCCAATTTCCTTTCTTCTGTGGCATATATTTCAAATCTCCTGAAAGCATTTTGCAGCTCTGATGGCAAAGGACGTGATGGCAAACACCAGTGAAACTGAACCTCTTTTGGATTCCAGGGTCCTTCTGTAAAATATGTGCCCAGTTACTGTCTACTGTATCAGCCTTCCTTAAAACATTTATTTTCAGGGAGGTGTACAGGTAAAACACTGCCATTGACTAGGTGGCTGATATGCTGGGACCATTTCTTCCTAGAACTTTCATAATGGTCTCAGTGGTCCCTTTACTCAGTTATGTCTTAATTTGTGCACTGAGGATAATGGTGTGCTTCGGTCACTAATATAAAACTGGTGTGATCTTAGCTTGCAACTTAGCTTTCCAATGATTTAAATGTTCTTACAGGCTGAGGCTTGAAGGCAACGTTAGCAAGCCAAATTCTGCTTTTGTATATATGGCCGAGTAGCTGAGAAACTTTATAGCTTTCCTAAAGTGTGAAGGCTGCTCTAGAGCATGAGCCGCTCCCCTCCTCAAACAAAAGGATGGGTTACAGCCAGCCTTGCATACGTTAGTGGATGCTCGTGCTGGTTACTTACCCAGGGATTCCTGGCAGATTTGTAATGAATTACTACAGTCTCTTCCTTTGTCAAGTCAGCTGTGTATGGGACTTAGCAGTATTATTTGGTAGATGGCCTCATTTAAATTATGGATGATTGTTATATATTATTGAAGACTTGTCTGTCTTATATTGTTATTGCTGACACAAGTAATAACTGACGATTTTGCTGATAAATGGCATCAGGGCAACCAGTCTGTGGCTCGAACTGCCTGTGGCATGCGAACAGTTTGCAACAACTTCTGTGCCAGAATATATAGTGTGGCCCAGACAAAATCACCCTGGGATGCCACTCAGTTTTCTTCTGCCTTCCAGGTCATCACATCTTTGTGGAAACTTTTCTCCATGAGGGCTGGGGAAGTAGAAATTTCATCCCTGCTGGTGCACACACAGCCCCAGCATGACCAGTGGGTAGTGCTAGCATGGCTTTCTTGGATAACTGGTATCCCTGGCAAGGCTGCCATGGGACACAGCAGTGCTTCAGCTCAGCTGCATCCTGGAGAGGCAATGGGTGTCTCCTCCTGGCTCTCTGAGGTACAGGGCATGTGTTTCATGGCTCTCAAACATCTATGAATAGTTTTGATGACAGGGTTAAGAAATTATTTATTTTTTTTTTCCCATGGGGATTTAGAAATTGAGGAGTTAAAGTCTCTTATAATAAGCTAAATAAGGGGAAAATCTTCCCTCAGATAACCTGCAGCAGTAGGTTATGCTTGTGAAATATTCTGTAGATCTTAACATTAGTAAATTTATGAATTAAAAGCTAGTGGCCCTGTGCCTTTGCTGTTTTTAGTGAAAACTAATAAATTTAAGCATGCCCTGGCACGGACATCTGGGTACCAGAATGCAAATTTAGGTTAGTAAATTGTTAAAACGGTCCATTCCACTCCCTGGGTACATGCTTTCAGTGCCAGCATGTTTATACATAAATAAATATTATTTTTAATCAAAATGAGTTTATAATCTGATTCCTGTGGCTTCCAACCCTGACAACAGATAGAGACTTAAGAATAGCTCAAGCCTCTTGCCAGCATTTCCTCTAACCATTTGGGACTGCTGGATCCCCCTGCAGATCCAGCTCCAGGTCCTTCAGCTGTGATTCAGAATGGTGGATAGGGGATAATTTTCTTGCTGCAGAGGCCTGCGCTTATTAGCTCTGTTTAAATTGGGAGAGTGTTATGGAAAGACTAGATACATCAAACTGAAGGGTAATATGAGAGTCACTGGTGATGCTAGCAGATAGCTTATAGCGTAGTGCTAAGCGTGGTACAGGAAACTGGACCTGTACCATTTACAAAGTGAAGGGAATGGTCAATTCACTGTTATCTGGAACATCAACAGGACTATGGCTTAAGCATTTTGGTCCAAGACCAGAAGTGGTGATTGGGCAATCACAGATGAAGAGGATCTTGGCTGAAGTTGATGGAAATTACACCTAGTAGGGAACAGATGCTGCACCAATCTGGGTTGAATAATGCTTTTGAATGTTGATGTTTTTGGATGGGGGTAGTAAATTTAATGCCAAAATAAAAAATGATGACATCCAGACCAACCTGATGCTAGTTATCTTTCTTTTCCACTTCCTCTGTTGTTTCTCAAGCTCCTTTTTGGACTTTTGGACTCAAATAAATGTCCCAAATATGTTTCTCAGCTGAAAGTCTCTAGTTTCACTTGGAAAGCTCTGAAAAACTAAACGTTTTTTACATGGCTTCAATGTACAATAGTAAGTCAGATTGACTTCTTTCAGAATCAAAACTATTCTTGGCAAAATTTTCTTATGGATATCAATAACATTTTTGCCAAAGTTCTTCTAAGAATTAAATTAATATTATTTCTCAGATTTTAATAAAAATAATGCTGAGCATAAGGGAGAGGCTAATGGATAACTAGAATGGACAAATAAATGTGGAAATTATTGTATTTAAGATATGAAAAGCCCTCAGTAAATATACCCATATAGAAGGAAACAATCTCCATCTCAAAATATAGAAAGGACTGAAATACTAAATTACAGTTTCAGTAGGAAGGAGAGTAACTGAATCTATTAAATGGAATAGCTGGAAATGCATAAACATAAAGTAAAAAAGGGCAAGTTTCGTGTGATCGCAATATTGTACAAATTTTGAAAAGCATTTTAAAGAACTGCAGCAATGGGAAGCCAAGTGGAAGCTGATTTAAATACAGCAAGGATTTACAAGGAGATTAGTTGCCTAGATTACCAGGCAACTTCACTTGTAGACAAGATTAATGCAGTAGATCTTATTTAGTTAGACTAATGTAATGATTACGCACAAAACTATCCAAAGTGGAGGCAACTGGCACTAGAGGGAAAAAAAGAAGTTGGGAAAACCTTGCTAAAACTAAGCTGATTACAGGTTTAGGCCCTAGTCTTTCTCAAAGAATGATCTTAAAATGGTCTTCTTGATTTTCAATTAATTAAAACAGTATAAATAACTTTGCTGATGCTAAATAAAAGTTGCTTGTAACCAAATTTGGGAGTTCTTATCAAAACTGAAGGAGAACAGGTTGAATGGAATAACAATAAGAACTGTAGAAATAAAAAAAATGAGGTGAAATATAGTACAAATTATATAGTCTTAAGGGTTTATGAAGTTGATTTCTCTATCAGACAGCAATTTATCAGCTGCAAATGGCAGATGTGGAGGAAGATTTTTTTCTATCAGCTGATTAGAGAGTCACCTATGAACAAACAAAGCAGTGGGCTAAGAAAAGGAAAAATGTGACCTCAGTAAAGGTGTTTTCAAAGTTCGAATACTTCATCTGGCTTGTTGTGAACAGTTACCTTTGTCCTTCCGGATTATGTTCACAGAGGGCCTACCAAGGTGATCATGGAAGAGACATTTGGCTTACTTCCTATCATGAAAAAAAGGCTGAGAGAGGACATGCTTGTTCTGACCAACACAGCCAACGAGGGCCAGAGCAACAATGGAAAAACACTATTGGCACAAGAAGAAATGGGCATAAAGTGACTGCTATTAAGTTCAAACTGGAAATAGGAGGTTTCTAAGGCCTGGAAGGGTGATGTCCTAGGGTGCCCTCCTGTAGAAGAGCCTCAGCCAAGAGTCTGATTCATTTCAGTGTAGGACTGGCATCTATTCTCGGTTTTATGCAATTTCCTTTAGCAGCAGGGATGAAACTTCGTGATGCAGGATGGTTTTGTTCAGTATCCCCCTTACCCTAAGAGTATATGAACGACTTTCATTAGAGTATTATTATAGTCTAATATTTATTTTAATTTTAATTGTTTTAAATCTTCCCAGGGAAGATAACAACATGATCAAATTCTGATATTTGGGAAAAAATAACATGAGCACATACGCAGCCATCCACCAGATCTTATTACTGTGCTACAAACAGGTGTCAGACCTCTTCAAAGAAAAGGTCATGCAAATTCATTTAAGAAGGACAAATGCTCATTTTGATGATACATATTTCCCCTTAGTCTCCGTCTCAGAGATGTCTCAACTGCTTTGGTTCATTTTTTTTTTCCTTAAAATGTTTGGGCTTCTGATGACATCTGACATGGAAAATCTTGGCTTTAGGCATTGAAACCTGTTCAAGCTGTAAGCAAATTAAAACAGAGTCTTGGAACAGGTGACATTAATGACAAGTGGTGTTCCCAGCTCCTTCCTTCAATACCTATCTACATCTGTGGATATAACTATTTATATAATATTTTTAGAGATAGGTACTTTATGTAAAAACACCAAGAATCCTTGCACAGTGTTCACACAAAGAGGAACACACTGAATACAGGAATGCATGCAGTATGATTTATCGGGGAATTGAAAAGTTTTCTTATAATTTTACACACTAAAGCTTCTGAGAAGAATTTACAAAAGACTGAGAGCTCTTTGGATGATAGGTAATTAAAGGTTTTTTTCTTTAGAAATAGCTATAGTCAAGTAATAAAGCAGATAACTAGGAATTGCTTTTAAAAGAACAACTAAAAAGAAAGAACAAGATGAGCATTTTTGGGTTTTTTTGTTTGTTTGTTTGTTTCAGATCAATTTATTCATTGGTTATGTTTGGACTGTGGCCAGGAATTTATGAAAATGTTGGCAAATCATAATGTTTTATAAACTTCAGTGTTCACTTGAGACCTCATAAGCAAGCAGAGAAGATGTGAGAAAAGCCACAATCAATTTCCCAGAAACAAAACTGGGAAAGGGAATTGGGAAAACTGAAACATAGAAAACATTCTTTCTCTAAAGTGTCTAAATAGTGCAATCTTAATTTTAGAATATACATTTTAAAATGCTCTATTATTAATTATCCTCTTATTTGAAAATGTATTCATGAAGCAGCAATATATGCCTCCTGGCTATGAATACTGGAACATATGGGGCAGGTTAATGGTCCAAAGGATGAAAAAATAGGGCAACTACATCAGACCTCGACTTCTAACCGTAACTTTCTTAGTGTTCAGATTTTGCCCTAAAATTCTTTAGTAAATGTCTTAGAGGATTTTTTGGACAATACTTCAGTGCTTGTAATGAGCATTATCCTTGCAGAACTATTTGACCAGCTCTGTTAAAATAGCCAGTTTGACTGCAGAAATCCCAGCAACACTACCCTACTCTCTGCTTGGCTACGGATACTCATTTGTGTGGGCTGATTCTTTCCTTGGTGCTGTGCTGATCTACTTCACTGGAGGAACTGGAATACAGTACTTCATCTCAAAAAGTTGCTTCCATAGATAATATAGCATTGTTTTTTATAGATTTTAAAGACGATAGCGTTAGACATGTTTTAAACTCAGTGATTGTTTTTTTGCTTGTAGATTGGGAACAGATTTTTGTGCACAACCTCTCACAGACACACCTGCCCGGCTTCTTAAGTAGCCTCATTAATAATAATAATAATAATAATAATAATAATAATGCAAAAATCATCAGCTTTTGAAGTGATATGTGCAGCCTATTTTGATGCCATGCAATAAGCAAAATGTTTATCATAAATTCTTGCTCAATATAGGGTAAGAAATCAGTATATTTTTGTTATCATTTATACGTCTTTAAATAATAATAAAAAAGAACTTTTCACTGTATTTACCCTCTTTGTCTTATGCATTATTCTTTCAGCTGTAGAGAGGCTAGAGCTGAGAGCAGGTTCTCATCCTGCCAGGCCAGCAGCGGCCAGTCTGTGGGTCTCGAGGCGTGGGGCTCTAATGCCAGGACTAGGATTAGGGAAGAAGTTTTGCCTGGTACATGGACAAGGCAAAGTAATATTTCAAAGGAATGCCTTCAGGTTGCTGAAAAAGAGGAATGAGGGGTTTCTGAGCCTGGCCACCGTCCCAAGGTTCTCAGCTGTGGGCCAGACCAGTTCCGTACAACTTCTGAGGAACCATATTTGTTAATAACAAATTACAAGTCAGTATAAGGAAAATTATGCCAAGCTTTGTCACTCTCCAGATTTAGATTATCTTTCTTTTGGGGTGGTGGGAGGAAGAGGTCAGATAGAAGAGAATTAAAATGTTACCATTGTCTGTTGCTTTTAAAATCAAAATCACAATAAATTTAAATTTTGAAATTTAATTTTATACAAAAAAGCTAAAATTAAACTTAAATGTTTTAAAATTTTAAAGGAAATAATTCAACTGAACTATTATGAATTTTTGTGCAAATTATTGATTAATGTTTGATTCAAAACAACAGAAGTGTACGTAAGAAAACTTTTAAGGTCATCATCAATGGTATGATTAATTATTTTTTGTAGCTCAAGTATTACATAGGCCTGTATCTAGCCATAAAATAGCACTGCTTTGTGCTATCATGCTTTCTCCTCCCTCTGGCCACCCTGGAATTTGCCTAGGGTAGGCATAATTCTTCATTTTCTTTCCTGTTGAGAGATAGAAGTTAATATGACAGAGCGTGGTGGTGCTACTACGCAAAATTATCGTATGAATCATAGAATCATAGAATCACTAAGGTTGGAAAGGACCTCTGAGATCATGAAGTCCAACCGCCAACCTAACACCACCTTGCCTACTAGACCATGTCCTGGAGCGCCGCATCTATGCATTTTTTGAAGATCTCCAGGGACGACAACTCAACCACCTCTCTGGGGAGCCTGTTCCAATGCCTCACTACTCTTTCTGTGAAGAAGTTCTTCCTAATGTCCAATCTGAACCTGCCCTGACGCAACTTGAGGCCATTCCCTCTTGTCCTGTTGCTAGCCACTTGGGAGAAGATGCATGCAAATGAACACAAACTGCATTTCTACAAAGGCAGATGCTTTATTTCAGCTTCCTGGATGCTCTGCTTAAGACAGTATCAATGAGATAATTTGCTATAGAAAGCACTGTGATCAAACCAAGACATCTGCTCACCTTGCACTAGGGTAATTAAAAGGATCAGGTTTTTGTATGAATCGCTTTTACAAACCTGGCAATGAAAGCATATTTCTGGTTTGGACAACAGAAAATTAGTCTGATGATGATTCTCTTGTCTCCAAGCTTTATTTATCTATTTGGGAGCTAAGAACATTTTATGGGCCATATCCAAGAAAGTCCTGAAATAACAGAACCATTTTTTATTAAAATATATGAAGTACATAGAGGAAAACTATGTTCTTAGAATGTGAGTGTGTCCATTGAAGTATTAACTTACTTAGCTGGGGTTTGGGATACGCTGCCTCAATTTCAGAGTGCCAAGGTATTTAAACAAAGGTTGGCTCCAATTTCTTTTATCCCTCTATGTGTATATGTGCTCTTAACTAGTAAAGCCAGAACATGAATTAAATTAACTAATAAGTTAAATAGCCAATCCCAGGGTACTTCATTTAGTCTGCAACATAATAATCTATTTTTCTCATCATGACTGTAATTATGACCTTGGTTATGCACTTGTAAGGCATCTAGGAAGCTATTAGAGAGAGCTTGTTTCTGCTGTGATGCTGGTTCAAATGTGGCAATGGCTACATCTTATTTTGGGTGAAACCAATGCTTTACCCGCCCAGCCAATGTGGCAACAGTGGGTTCATTTTGTCACATGAAGTGACTGGCGATTGGGGAGAATCAGTTCAGCTCCTGATCTGCAGCTTTCCTGCATGAATCATTTAATCAGGTATGGTCCTCCCATCTGCGCTGGAAGTCAGTAATACCTCATCACATCATGTTGTGGTTGTCCATCAGATCCACTGAGAATGTAGATTTCTGTGTAGGAAGGGAATGAAGGGAACTGTCACGTCTGAGCCTCCACATAACATCCCAATACATGAGGTTAGTGGGAGATTAATCTTTAAGGTATCCATAAGAACAATTTCACAAATTCAGGTAAGCAATCATTACATACACAAAAAGTCTGCAAAAAACAAAGGGATTGTGTAGATTTACTTTCTGTTATAACTCAGCTGTCTATAGTCAAGCAGCTCAGGTGAGTAAGGATTTTTCATATAGATAAGCATCTGCCTCCCACTCCCTCGTTTATACCCTTGCTGCAACAGTGCTGCGAAGGTCTTTCCAACACATGTGAATGCCTCCTGTCAAATGGATCTTAAATACCACAATGATGCCCCTTATCTGGAAACGAAAGCTAATAATAATAAACTGCAGCAAGTATTTCAGGAACGCATGTTCCACATCACAACTTTATTACAAGAGAAATCTTTAGGAGAAAGCACCAACAGTCAAACATGGAAAATATACAGACTAAATTTACCTTTACCTGTGTCAAAAATAGCAATTTAAAAGATAACTAGGAAAAGTATTCTGCCTTATTTGTTAAAAACAAAATGTTTCCTAGGCATGATGAGAACATCAGTTGCTAACTTGCAGTAGAAATAACTCAAAGCAGCTATTTTATGAAAAGTTAATCAATTCCAAACTTTCAGCTGTGGCCTATCAAAATATGTGCATAAATATCTCTGTTCCAGAAATGAAGTTTCTATTTCTCATTATTATATCTGACAAGTTTTGGAAACACAGATTATGCATTCTCTCACATTTAATGTAAAACAATCACTGCTCTATTTTTCTGTCAGATTAATTTTTTTGCTCCTAATAGCTCATGCACTTATGGGCTCTTCTGACAGCTATTTGTGCAGCAGAGCTGCTCTCTCCTCTGACCGCTGACATTTATTAATCAATTGATCAATAAGTCATTTGAACCCCCCTTGGGAATGTTGAAATAGCCGTTGTCCCTCTCGGATTGCAGAACTAAATGATTGTGTTGTTGTTTGTGTTGTAATGGGGAGTGTTATGGAGCTCTCGTTACAAACGGAGTATGAAATCTAAAGCACACTGGAGGGCTATCAGTCGCTTTCCTGCTGATGCAGAAAAGATGATTTGCTCTAGAGGAACTGTGTCTTCTTGCAAATAATTCTGTATGAGCTTAACTTACACATACCAATAACTCGAGAGGCTTCAGAGGGTGTGAAACTCACGTTTGAAAATCTAGGCTCATGAAAAATTGGTTTTAGGACGGGTCCCAGAATGGTGCTATCTATTTATTCTATTTCTTCCTGTCCAACCTTTATCTTACTTGTAAAAGCCACGAAAGGGATGCTCAAGGAAAAGTGAATTTGGCTTCTTTTTACTGTGAAGTTTTGGCTTGAGTTGTTATTGAGTATAAATTGGTTTAGCTCCACTGCGGTTGCTCACTTGCCCCGCAGTGAATATCTGGCCTTTATACTTTCTGAAGTATAGTGTCTGTTAATTTTCCATCTAAGTAAAAACTCTATTCTCCCTACAGAAAAGACTTAGTTACTATTTTATTGCAAGAACTGGCGGATGCCAGAGAAGTCTATACTGTAAGGATCGCAACATAGACAGCTGGGGTGTGCTTGTGGTAGAAACTCCAACAGAGAGACAGAAACATTGTGGATTCCTGATCAAAAATGAAGTTCAAGCGCTATTTGGAACGATGCTGCGCTACTTTTATGTTCTGAAACATAGGGGCGAAATTAAAGTTCTTACTTTTTTTTTTCCTAACAGCAAACTGTTAGTTCTGCAACCAGACACGGAGCAGGAGGACAGCTTTGTCTGGTTTGCTTCTCCTGAAGTCTGGTGCAGATTATTTATGAATGGAGCAAAGGCACATCTGAGTCTCTGTCTTGTTCCTGGGGCACTTCAGAAATTCATTATCTCGGTGGCATTGTGCCATACGTGCCACTCCTGACTTTGCCACTGTCATGACCAGCGGAACACTTTAAATACAACAGTGGCTGAGGTATCGACAGGTCCAGAGAAGAATGGTCTCGCACTCAGTGACAGCTTCTCGCTGATTTTTATAGGAATAGAGATGGAACTGCAGGAAGCCTCAGGAAACATTATTTCTTTGTCTGACCTACAGATGAATTTGGACCGTGAAAAGAAGGTGCTTAGGTAGGCTGGAGGACTGAGCAGTGAGAATATTCACTTGTTCTTTAATTGCTGATCCCTAGGCAAGTCCCTCACGTCTGTAAATAACATGTGCCACTGCTAGTGACTGAGGAATTATGTGTCCTGGTGCAGTACAAACAGATTCTCTGAAGCAAGGAGGAAATGAGCACTGGGAAAAAAAGGAATAGAAGGGAAAAAATAGTAGTAGGCACTCCTTAGGAGATGTCTCTGGAATTTCCAAATAGCAAAATTTGTCTCAGGTAACGCCACAAAAGATGTGACACCATACACTCCCTCGGAGTGGTACAGATCTCTAGAAGCTGAGATATTAATTATTGGGGAAATTTCTTCCATTCCCTTAGTTCCTGGTTGTTTACCAGGTTCTATACCAGGAACAGTAACGTTTTCCACCAAAAGGGTAAAAAAGGAGGAAGATCAGGATGAAGTTTTCTTAAAAGCCAGACTTTGGTTGTGAAACCTCCTTCCTGGGAACAGCGTGACTGACTGAAGACCTCAGTATTTCAGTCAAATGTAAAATTAATCTCTACTGCCTACCTTTCTTTTAATTAAAAATAAATAAAAAAATAGGGCAGGGGTCATCTCAGTCACGTAAAAACTTTTGTCATTGGAGCTATTTGCATGCTTGAAACATTAAGTTTATCCAGGTCTCTGAGGACTGAGACGCAGACTTTTGCTTTGCTTCCACTTGTTTCTGCGTGCCAATTAACAGTCTCTTCCTTCTAATAAGGCACAGGCAGCTGAGATATCTGACAAACATCAGCAGAAGCTCAGCCTGGAGAAAGATATTTCTGGGCTTGCACTGCCTCTATTTAGACTTGCCTTGTGAAAAAAAAAAACACAAATGAACCCTTAAAAATCAGACTGCAAGGACATCGAGTGGTCCTTCAGTTATGGTAAGTACTACTTCCACTTGCAATAAAATAACCTTGGCCAGAAGGAAAGATAATAAAAATCATTGGGAAGCCTAACGTCTGGACCTCTAGCAGAAATCATGTTAGTGTCCTCTGCTGACCTCTGCAAATACGTGTGTGCAAATTGACTGTATGTATTCTTCAAAATCAATAGTACTAGCTGATAATACAGAAATGTGAGACTAATGGAAGAAGGATTAAAATGCCAAACCAAAGGGTTAAAATTCATATTAATATGGACAGCTAAGGCCAAGTCATTCTGCAGAAATGAGGGCAGCGGGTCACTTTGACAGTTTGTCCATAGTTAATGGAAGTTTATTGACCCAACTGTGTGAAACCACTGTGAATATTGCATATCACTTTGTCATATGGAAAAGCCGCATTTATAGATTTGTTTCATCAGCTAGAGTGAAAAATCTTTTGAATCCCCTCCTTTTCATTTTTTTCAGAACAACGCAGCCTCTTCATAAACTCCTACTGCAAGCATCTCAGTATTTCTTCTGGTCTTACAGATTTGGAGGTTTTTCCCATTTTAAAGAAGTCCAGATCACGAGCCCACCTCCGTAGGACCTCACATAAATCAGCCCAGCAAGGAGCTGAGTCTGTACAATACAAAATCTGGCTCCCATGTCATCCCACCCCACCAAGATGTTATTTGGCTTCATTCAGTGCTTTTGTACGCTGCAATCTGTTATTTTTCATGCATTAGCACCCTTGTGCTTGATGATACACAAAAGACCAGTGGTTCGTCTCTGCTGGTGAACTTTCATTGTAAAAAGTAAGCAGGGTCAGGTGATATCTAGTGGTTTTATATAAATATCACAATAAGTTTCCATAGTTAGGACATGGTGTTCTTAGTTTCACATATTGCACAGATGTAGTATAAAAGAAAAATCCATTGATGAAAGAATGTTAACAGCACTAACTAAATAACAGACAGGATTTCTTCGACTTTCTCTGTAACTTGGATAAAGATTAGTCTACCTTCCACATTTTTACAGAATCAATCTGAAGTGTAGGAACTTATATCTTAATTCTACCAACTCGTGTGCAGATTCACTGAAAACAGTTGGAAATCAGGAATTTCTGATGTGATTTTCTTTTAAAATTTTCAACTTTTAGACCAAAGTAAGAAAATTTGAATAGCCATGTCAACAGAACAAGTGAAATCACTGAAATATTTCATTTAAACTATACAGCCTACAAATATAGTTTTAATAATTTAAATATATATATTTTAAAAGCGCTACTAATTTTGATGTATTGTGATAATGAAAGACAATGAAATACTTCCACTTTTGCCCACTGAAAATTGCAATACATTCCAGAATATAATGTTACATTAAAACACTTATTTTTGATTAAGGACTCTTCCACTGAACACTTTTGCCTCTCTTTACTTGGAAGTATTTATACAATGTTCTGAATTCTCAAGTTTGGTCTGCAAAGGCTAAATATGTGGTGGGGTGCATGGAACAGAAGCAGTTTTTAATTTAGGAGAATTAGCCTCAGTAGGACAAGGCTCTGCTCACTTCGACAGCTGCAAACACTGGCATACACTGAGGTAAACATGTTTAAATTACATAATTTCCAGACCACTGATTTTTTTGCAACTAACTCCAGGGCAGTTCCCTTGAAAGAAAAACTCAAGGACAGATTTGTGATGCAACATTATTATATCTATTAAAATATGCCAGAAACATTCTGCTCTGGCTCTGTATTAAGCATATTGTCCTAATATGTGATTCATGCAAGTCTTCTGCTCCCTCCAACTGGACTGAATGGTAGCAGGCACTAATAGCCTGGACTTACAATAGATGCATTTTCTTTGACTTTCACATGTTTGTTTGTGGCTTTTTTCCTACCAGAAATTATCTGATGGTTTTTTTGAGTGGTTTATTTCTCTTTCATATTCTGGCCTGACACTGAGAACAAGACCAGTGAGTCAGTGCAGAAGCCATTAATCTGCAGTATTGACAAGTGCATGAAGTGGCAAAGGAAGTTAAAGATTTTTATCAGTTTAAGCATAAGTTAAAGATTTTTATCAACTGAAGCATAAAGTAAAATCCTGCCAATTCTGCCCATTTTTAAAAGATGTATTGATCTGCGTGGATGCTCTCCTTGCTTCCTTCCCAACTTATGTCTGTTCAAAATGGAATAAGCATCTGGTTAAGAAAAGGGAGTTATGTCTGGGTCAGCTTCTGGCAGCCTCACTTCTCTTGGAGGGTGTCTTCCTTTTGGGTAGTCCTACAGAAACAAGTCATGTTGATTGAAGAGGGAGCAGTATCCTAACTGAGTAAAGGTGGTGGGCCAGTGAGGTATTTGCAAGGAATGCTTCTCAGCTAATTGTTTAGAGTAGTCAATGTAGAAGAAATGTTGGTGGTCGGTGAGGCGGAAAACAGGATAGGAAAGGACAAAAGGATTTTTAAATTCAAAATTTAGGCAGCATAGAAAAAGACATTCCTGGATTGATACCTGGCATTATTATTTCAATTGTACCATATGTTTCTTCAAATAAAAAATGAAATACAGCACAGAAACCTTTTCCAACATGACTGTGATCCCTATCCCATAAGGTAGAGATCAAATGTGAACTGTGGGTATATTTGTCTTTGATTACCTGAACTTGGAATCTCTTGAATTAGAAGTGATAAATCTGCTTTGTGAGGACACATATACTGACATGTAATTAAAGTAGTCAGTTCAGGGGGAGGAAATACTTTACATTTCCTAAGGTGGTTGAAACTACTCAGTAGTTTTGGAAACAAGACAATTTTGGAGTTTACTTCACCAGTAGCATTCTCAGAACATGGCATGGTAGCTTTATTCTGCTTCCATGGTACCACAGATGTACTCTCTTGACTTTCAAAAGCATAAATCAGTTACAGTCCTCTAACTGCAAAGAGGTGTAACTCAGAGGCTGATGCTGGTGCTAGGCTTACCCATGAGCTTCCAGAAATGAGAGGATTTGGACCTCTTCCTTCCTGTGCTAGGACAGTGAGCAATCTCCTCCTGGTTGAGACGTTTTAGGAGGCAGTAAGGCAGGAACATTTTTTGGGGGGGGCAAGAACAGGAATCCAGTGCTCTGTTCTCTGTAGCTTCGTATGCTGTGAGTAGAGCCAGCATTAGCTCAAGTTGATATTACGTTAAGAGGTTTTTCAAAGCAATTTATTGCCTAATATGTAGAGAGGGCATTCTTTTGTGACTCACCGGTACTTCTTAAAGTAGTACTTGACTACAGCAGAAACACCCATGAGATACTAAAAAAGGATTGAAAGAATTGCACCTCTTGCCCTCTAATAACTTGTTCTTAAGCTGCTGAGTGATCATATTCTCTGCTTCAGAGGGAGATTACCACAATCTTACATAGAGCGAGAAAACATTGTGGGGTGTTTTCAAGAAAGCAACTTTAAGTCTTAGACTACTGGCATTTTATGAAATATTAGTTAAATAAAGATTTAGCAGAAAATCAAGATGCACCATTGAGGGTCACCACTCAGGGCAATAATAGAATCATATTGGAGTACCAAATGAAATGAAACATCAATTCCAGTACTTTTTTTTTTTCTATCAGCTCTGTTACTGGTGAAGATGAAAATACCAATGGCAATAGTGAGATAAGAGTTGCCCTTGTAGAGGTTTATGTTGTCTAATGTTTCTCGCCAAGAGGACACTTCCAGACCCATTTTCAGATGGTAGAGCTTGTCAAAACAGTCTGAATAATTCCCCAAAGATGCATCATTTTCCTGTAAGTGTCATGACAGCTTTGTGATAGATGCCTTCATTTTCATATAGTAGTCAAAAAGACAAGAATATTATTTGTTTCTTCCCAATGAGCACAAGATTTTCAAAAGTCTTTGGTGTTCTGAAACTGCCCCAATTAAATTCAAGGTACTTTCTGACTAGCTTAAATGGAAGAAAGGAGTTAGTCATATAAAGCACTTTGGAAAATCCTACACTTCTTTTTCATGCATTATTCAATCCCTTTATGTGCTTATGCAAGCTCAAAGGGTGCAATACAAACTGCTCATATCCACACCCTTGTCAAAGAGTACTTAACAGCTAACAACCCTCTGCCAAAAAAATCTGAACTATGGCTTAATTTAAGAACCATTCAATTTTGTCATGTTTCCTTATGGTAATTTTTAACAAAAGAAAATCAGTACCGACAAACAACCCTTTAACAATGGTATATTAATTGAATTAAGATGGAGAATAAAGGAGACATTACAGGCAGTTAAGTGTGAGAAAACATGTTCAACACTGAATAATTAATTTTCATTCCAAGATAAAAATGTTGCCCATCGATTTACAACCCCTTCTGGCAATAAAGCCTCTTGGTGGAAACCTGATTCTTAATTTTTGTCACAGGAATGCTAAGCTTGTCAAAAAGCTATTTCCATCATCATGATCAGCCTTAACTGCTTGGAGCAATTTTTGTGCCATACTTAACAGCTGCTTCATCATTTGTTTTCTTTCCAATTAGGCACTCTATTCCTACATGGCTCATAATCTCTACCGAAGAAAGAAACATGCATGTAAACACACACGTGCTTGCATACAAGTACATGCTATTCTCAGCATAAAACCTCAACAGCTGCCTGTCTCTCTTTTTTCTTTGTTATGAAGCAAAGAGTTCAAACATTTCTAAGAAAAATTAGTGGAATATTTGGACTGTTATGTGGCATGTACAGATACTCTCAAAATAACACAAATGAAGGCTTCAAAGCACCACATCAGCATTTTCAGTTTATATAGCTCTTTCTATGTCCCACCATATTTCCATCTGCTACATTCACTCTGCTCCTTCCAGTGACAGAACTGAAAATAGACTGATTACACTGTTAAAAAGAGTAAGCAGAAATATTCTCCCCAAAACGTTATAGTGGTGCATTTACTGTTCTGAAACCAGATGTTTGTAAGTTGTCCTTTCCTTGGTATAGATTTTGTTTTTCCCATGTATTTTATTTGGAGATTTTGTGAGATTGAGTGCTTTTTGCCTGGATGAGTTCAACAGGAAGTAAAGAAGGAGGGATGTCAGCCGTCTCTATTTCCTACAAAATGAGAAGGGAAAATAAATGAGGAAATTGGTCTTCCTCATCTGATGGCCTTAATTGCCAGGATGACAGCATCTCCTGTAAGTATTTTAGTTCTGCACATGCAAACGCACACAAGAAAATTTGCTGGTTCGTTGGTTCGTGATGTAAATCAATTCAAACTTAATTTGAGATACTTCATTTAAACTTCTTGTTCAAACCAGTGATTTGTGGCAAACCTTGCTTGTGCAAAAGCAGAAACAGAAGTTAATAGTTTTAGAGTGCCAAATTACGTTGCCAGATCAACCACTTTAACAAATTATTTTTACCTGCAGATTTGACTAGTAATTAAGGAAGTTTGTAGAAAGGTATCTTGACAAGGTATTTAAATATTATTTGCTGTCAAGTGAAAACATGAATGTGCCTTTGTGAATTCCCTAAATTGAGAGCTGGGTGCATGTGTGAAATACCTCTGTCATCCAAGTGGAACAGCTTTTCAGGGAATACTTATTATCATTAGAAACTGACATTTATGATATTATAAATAGCTATTTGTTCTTCATTAGAAAACTGATCTATCAATGAAGCATATGCATAGCTCTATTGCTGGAACTATTACATTTTTGTGTTGAACTGGAATTTAAATAACTTTTTCTGAAGAATTTTGCATTGTACGTTGTCCTGGTTTTGGCTGAGTTAATGTCTTTCTAGTGGCTGGTACAGTGCTGTGTTTTGGATTTATTATGAGAACAATGTTGATGTTTTAGTTGTTGCTAGGTAGTTGTAGTGTCTACATTAAGTCAAGGACTTTTGAGCTTCCCATGCCCTGCCAGGTGCACAAGAAGCTGGGAGAGCACAGCCAAGACTGGCCAAAGGGCTATGCGCAGCAGGGAACGTCATGCTCCAGATAGAGTAGGAAGCTAGCTGGGAGGCAGATTTCCTGCTCTGAAACAGACTAGACATCAGGCTGGTTTTTTTTCCTTCCACATGTGGTTAGCAATTGCATTTGTGCATCACTTGTTTTTGTTTTGTGATGATGATGATGATCTTCCTGTGTTATCCTACTAAACTATCTCTATCTCAACCCATGGGTTTCTTTCCATTTTCCTCCCCATCCCCTTGAGAGGGGAGGAGGGGTAAGCGAGCAGCAGGGTGGGGCTTAGCTGCTGGCTGGGGCAAACCCACAACATCCATGTACCTTCTAAGATTAAAATACTGTCATCAGGTTTATTTGGGCAGGACATGATGGTGGAATGAGACAGGAAAATTCAAGTTCTTTTTGCATATATCATATATATGAAAGTCCTTCTTTCCTTCTATACAGTTATAATGACGGTAGGCTAACGACAAAAGTCTTTGTGTTGTACTTTTAAGAGCTCTAGATGGAGAAAAGCATTCTTTTGAGCTTGACATTCTAAAAAGGCACAACTCCACAAGAACCTGAACAGTACTTCTAACAACGTAGGAACTCTTGATAACTTTTATTTTAAAGTCATCAGCCTGTATGAGAAACAAACACACTTTCTGCAGCCCTTCTGATGATTCATTGTACAGGGACATGAGCTGTGTCTAACAGTTCAGAATTTCTCCACTACAAATTCAAAACAGACATATCTATTTTCCTTCAGCTTACTTAACCTAATTCTACATGTATTTGAGGAATCTGAATGTGCTTCAACATTCACGTATCCAGTACTGAATATTGAGAGGATAAAGAACTCAAAATCAGTACATTTTTGATCAGCCTTTAACATCCGTCACTGAGACAGAAGGTGTTTAAGGTTAGCCAGTGGGATTCACTATTGGAAAACTGGCACCACACAAAAACCACAACTGTTTTGGCTTGATCTAGAGGTTCAGTCAGCCTAAAGCATTTGCAAGACTTCTTCAAGGCCATTTCACAATCTGCAGTGAGTCACAGACCACAGTGAAAGCCACCTTTGCAATGGATGGCAACAGGAGGTCCCACCCTGAGCACTCAGAGGAGGAATGAACCTGGGCAGGTCTCAGCCTTGTCAGCAACTGTTGCAGGGGAAAGAGGTCATCCACAGCAGTGGAGTGAAAGAGAAATACCAGAGAGATGTACAGAGACAGAGACTTACAAGGGCAGAACATACTCTGTATAACCATTGTGGTTTTTTCTGTTTTGCTTTTTTTTTTTTTCATTTCTTTCTTTTTTTCTTCTTTTTCTGAGCAATAATCTAAGGGAACAAATGGGTTTGGTGTGACACTGAGCCCAGACAAGTAGCTCAGGACTCTGCTTGGTGATGCAGACTCAGCCAGCCTTTTCTGTAGTTACAGACTAGAGGGTTGAGCTCTGCTTGCCTCTTCTTCTGCATTTCCTACTGTGGGGTTATTTCACCTGGGACAAGCTGCACTGAGTGGTGGTCATCACAACTGTTATAATGAACTGAATGGTCCAGGGACCGCTCACTGACCCTGGGACAAGTCAGCCAGGCTCCTCTCCCATACTCTGTCGCGGCCTGCCAGGTTGTTACTCTTCAGACACACTCTTCCTTTTGCTAGTAGAAAAGCTTTCCCCATTCTTTAAGCAAGAGGACTAAGAAGACTAAGAAGAGATGTTTTCTGTTGTAACCCTTTTTAAAAATGATTTTAAGTTAATCTCCATTTCTGTAAGTCATTGCTATGATCACCTATAATGCTGAGCTCACTTTTCAGTTGGTCTTTGATCGTTTCTTTTGGGTTTGATTACAATATGCCCCGCTTCTGTAAAGAGTTTAATGTTACTACCCTACAAAAGATAATAAGTTGCATGCAAGTTACTTACAGAATTTGGATATGGAGCTAAAAACATTCTTATTGATTTGGGCAAAGATGAATCTATCCATATATTTGAGCCACAAAGGACTCCATCATATAATGTATTAGCACTCGTGACATGGGCTGCTGTAAGCAAAAAAAAAAAAGCAAAGAAGAAAAAAGAAAAGTTTTGGTCAGACTGCTCATCTGACCTAAAGCATTTCTGTCATGCTTTGAAATGCTGAACCTGAGGCTCATGTGCTGAGTCCAGCTGAGGATCTGGCCCAGGATTTGGCATCTGTGGAAGATGGTAGAAAAAGCAGTCGAGAGTCTTCAGTTCTCGAATGCCTCTGGTCAGACACTGCTGTCAGCTATTACACATGTAATCTACTGAAATACATGGATTTACTTGCTAGCCCCAGAAAAGGACAGAGGCATTCCAGTGTTGCTGTACATGGGCAAAATGCACAGCCCACACTCTTAGCTGTGTGTGTAACCACATAAAGTTTTCTATGTTTTTCTCCACAATGCACAGAAAAGTGCTATTATTCAGCAGTACTTTTCACTTAATATGAAAATAAAATATAAAATAAAATTTTAGGCTAAAAATAATTTTGATTCAATGGAATAGGAAAAAAAAGCTCAAAATAAATGTCTCCCAACATACTACTTCACATCCACTGAAAAGAGCACAAAAAAAATTTATGGCATAAATAAGTCAAGGAATTCAAATATGAAGTCCTGCAGTGTTGGAATAACAGATGTTGAGATAATCCATATGTGTGGAATACTCATGTAAAGAGATTTAGCTTGTCCTGAGATATTAGGGAGGGAAATATGGAAGGTGTCGCCATATACACCTCTTTCAACATATAGGCATATGAAATAATTTGGAGCCAATGTATACGCAGAGATAAAGGATTAAGTTTTACAATAAGGTAAGGAATGAGAAGATTGAGTGGATGGGGCTCTTTGGAAAGTATCTATCAGAGTCACCCCAAATATAGGAGTTGGTACGAAGAAGGGATTTTTACTGTGTAGGTGTCTGCCAGGAGAGTAATGTGTCAGGATGCACTGAACATCTGCCAGGTTCTTGGAAAGCAGTTTGTCAATATTTTGATAAGGTAACCAGAGATATGTGTCTAGATTTAGAAAGAACAGCTAAAAGGTTGCTGGCAAGGGAGAAATTTTGAAATGATCAAGACTGCATGTTGTAGTAAACGAACATAAAATAACAGCAAGAAAAGAAAAATTATTTCAGGAAGGAAATGTCAGTCTTGCAGAGAATTGGAAAGCTTATCTAAAGGAAAAAGGAGTCGAAGATTGAAAAGTTGTTTTGAGAAAACAAATGCAAATCATCTTGTGGAGGTGTGCTGGTTTTGACTGAGATAAAGTAAATTCTGTTTATAATAGCTAGTATAGGGCTGCGTTTTGGATTTATGCTGGAAACAGTGTGGATAATAGAGATTTTTGGTTGTTGTTGAGCGGTGCTTACACAGAGCCAAGGCCTTTCCCGCTTCTCACATCACCCACCAGCAGAATGGCTGGGCGTGCATAAGAAGTTGGGAGGGGACACAGACAGGATAGTTGACCCCAACTGACCAGAGGGATATTCCATACTGTATGACATCATGGTTAGTATATAAGCTGGGAGAAGAAGAAGGGGGAGGATGTCATTTGGAGTGATGGCATTTGTCTTGCCAAGTAGCCTCTACATGTGATGGAGCCCTGCTGTCCTGGGGATGGCTGAACCCCTGCCTGACCACGGGAGTGATGAATGAGTTCTTTGTCTTGCTTTGCTTGTGCCCACGGCTTTCGCTTTACCTATGAAACTGTCTTTATCTCAAGCCATGAGTTTTCTTACTTTTACTCTTCTGATTCTCTCCCCCATCCCACCGGGGGGGTGGGGTGTGGGTGAGCAAGCGGCTGTGTGGGGCTCAGTTCCCAGCTGGGGTTAAACCACAACAGGAGGAAAGGTAGTGAATTTAGTGAGACGGTGAGCGTATTAGCATGTTGATGGTGAGATAAAAGATCTGGGCAATTTGGATAGACATGACTAAGAAAAACATCTCGTTTGTGGGAGGAATAACAAAGCTGAAGCAGTTTTCTCTTAGACTTTTCCAGGTAGATCTATGAGCACATTTCTATCTGTACCCTCAAGTTTCTTTTCTAGCACTGTTCTTTGCCTAGGCTCCAATCCTGGAAAAAATTAATGGAAATAAAATCTTAAATTATATAACAAAATTTTTAGCTGAAGATTATGCCTTTTCCTCACAGGACGACTTCTCTTCTCTTGACTGACCCAGAGCTGACATTGCCTTTGACATCAAAGACTGTCCCCAGGCCAGCTTCTTTAACTGACTTTCTCTAATACAGAATCACTTCAGTCTGCCCAGGCACATGCTCCTTTTCTGCCTTTCAGAGTCCCAGCTGGGAAGATACTTTATAAATTCAGCTTAGGCTGGGGAGGTGGAAATCCCTGGCAGCAACCATCCTGCTGCTTTGCCTCCATGGGTTGGAAAGGGCTGGCATAACTATGGCAAAACCTGAGACTGAGACCTGCGGCACCTAAGCAGAGTTTTGTCGCTGCAGGGACAACCAGGCACCACCACCTAGTCCTTCCTTTCTTTCTGCTGGAAATAGGAGGCAGCATATCTTTTATGTTTGCCAGAACTGAACGTTAAAGTGTATGTATTTCTTCCTCGAGGAGAGAATGAGGAGGAGGTTGAAGGACTCATGAAGGATTTTTTTCCCATATAATACACACCTGGAAGGTGTTATGTGCTGCAGTAAAGAAGAAAGTAAAATTGTTATTTCTTAGGATTGTGTCGCATGCAATTTATTCTTATTTTGACTTTTTATGAGAGCTCAGTTTGTCTCCCACTTTTTGTCCATAATGTCTGCTCTCTCCCTTTCTGTTCTAGTTGCTAAGACCTTTATGCTGCTGAGATCTCCACTTAAAAAGCCTTTGTTTGATGTAATGTAACCTGAGAGCTCAGCCACCATGTTCAGTGGTAAGGAATTTTTTGCAGCAAAGGTGCCAAGCCGTTGCTTCTTTTGGATTTGTCTCTTTTCTTTATTTAACTGTAGTGTGAAGTATCAAACTTACAGAAATGGAAGTAAAATACCCTTGATTGTGAGTGGCTTGATATGTGTCTTTCTCTGCACTAGAAAATGTCATCTGCTAAAGCAAAGGGTGAATTTCCCTCAGTGAAAGGAATGTAGTTTCTGGGATCTCAACTCAATTTACTGCTGTCTTTTGGCTCCCATCCAGGGAACCATTAAGGAATACGCTTAATTGTAATCATGTGAACAAATGAGAAGTCCTATTGATTTGCTTATGGTTTGGGCTGTGCCTAAGTGCTGTGTTGGTCAGTGCTTTAAGTCTACTTTTAAAAAGGACAGTTTCTCCCCTCTGCTAGGTGTTAGACACAACAGGCAAAATCCTCAGTACAAAGCAGATGCTCACTGGCCAGGACAGCCTCATTGGCGGGTACTGGATTGGGCTAGCAAAAAGAAGGACAGAGACAGAAAGGAAGAAAATGATGAAAAAATATAAGGAGGAGTGACAGGAAGTCAGGGAGAAAGTGAGGAGGGAGATGGAGTCGTGAACAGCCACCTACTGCCTGGCTCTGCTAGTATACCCTGGCAGGTCCCATTGCAGGGGCATCATGTAGCAGTGATCACTCTGAGTCCTGGAAGAGCCCCATGTGCAAGAGCAATAGAAAGGAAATGGCATCCGTTGGAAGGAAATCGGCTGTTTTTAAGGCTCGCCTTTTCTGAGAGCTGCCGCAGGGCTGCAGCGGGCTCTGCCAAGCTTGCCTTAACCACCTGCTGGTGGAGGATTTACTTGTTTCCATTCTATATTTGAAAAAACCTGATAACGGGAGGGTTGGGACGAAAGTCCAACAGGAGGTGCAATTTAATAACTTGCATATACTTTGAGGGCCCTATAGGGGGCCGCCTGTACTTGAAGGAGGTAAATCAGCCCTCTATACATGCAGTGAGGAAATTTCCTCACCGTGTCCCACTTCCCTTTCATTTTATAACCCAAACAGCTATGATATTTGTCAAAAGCCAGTGACATCTTGCTTTCTTCCCAGACATTTCTTTTAATATTATCTTTATGAAAGAACATTGCTCCTTGACTCGAAAGTCTATCCAAAGAGAATAATAAGCAGTTAAATTGTACACTCCCATTCTCTGCCTAGGTGACAATATTTTTAATATTTTGGAGTGAATGAAAGTGTTAGCTAATACCAGTACTCACGTTTCTGGGTCATACACAAACACACCTAGATGTAGATTCAATGTTTTTGAGCCTGCTTTGCACAACCACAAGTGGAAAGCAGAATTCAGAATGGGTTCTCTTAGCAATTTTGACTGAAAAGGTTTTGAAGATTCGGCTCAAGAAGCTCAGTTGTAGGCAGTCATTTTTAATGAATCTTGGAATACTATTGAAATTTCAGGAAGAGGCAAAAATATTCATTTTGAGCCAATATTTAAAAAAGGGATGTGGGAAATCTCAATCACTGATGGGTATTTAGCCCAGCACTAGTCTCAGGAAAAATGGTGAAAATGCTGATGTAAAATGCAGTCAATGAGTGAATAAAGGAAAGGAGTAAAATCAATGTTACTCAACACTGTTTTGTGGAAATAGGTCCTGAGAGATATACCATTTTGTAAAGTTTAAATATACATGTGTGATCAACCACTGTTAAGATCAGTCTACTATGATTTTTAAAGGCGTTTGATTTAGTAAAGCATGATGATCTGATTAAAGACCAAATAATCTATAGAAATTATGAAGTATGAACTAAAGGGACTGTGAACTAACAGATCACAAAAAGTGTCAATGGAAAAGGAGGAATTACTAGACTGAGTCTCTAAAGCTGGAAGATACTTTGATTCAGTTTAACATTTTTTCAGGGTAAATACAGATATGGAATGATTGTTGAAAACATCTGTGGATCATGCAAAGATTGACAAAATGCAAAAGAAATGAATCAAGACAGAGAAATGTAGCCTGGTACTTTGCCCTACATCACTTGGTAAAATGACTCATAAATAAAGTCAAAAGCAAAAGTAGGAATTGGAATGCAGGATACAGGACAGGAGACTGCGTCCTAGAA
This sequence comes from Psophia crepitans, assembly GCA_013399095.1. Lineage (NCBI taxonomy): Eukaryota > Metazoa > Chordata > Aves > Gruiformes > Psophiidae > Psophia > Psophia crepitans. Next base: position 588,914 of record VWZZ01003898.1, read on the forward strand.
AGGCATGACTATAGAGGTTAGAAGGCTACGTTACTCCGAATCAAGAGGTAAGATCCAAAGATAGTGAGCACCGGTTGGGAGGTGGCTTCCCTGTGTGATTTCAGCGACACTAGTTCTGTGTGGAATACCACATCTTGTTCCAGGATCCTCACTTTAAAAGAGATATTGAAACATTTGGGCTTTTGTTTTTGTTTAAAGGACCATAAAGGTGATTCTATAGTTGAAAAGATTTCATTACAATGAAAAGCTTAGAAAATATTGTCAAAAATAAAATTTAGAAGTGATCTGACTGCAATTTCTGAGAAGCTACATTAATTGAAATTGTTGCTTTCTAACTGATTTTCTTATCTGGTAACAAGATCAGAAACAGACAAATGGCCTCAAGTTGCGTCAGGGGAGGTTTAGGTTGGATGTTAGGAAGAACTTCTTCACGGAAAGAGTGGTGAGGTGTTGGAACAGACTGCCCAGAGAAGTGGTTGAATCGCCGTCCCTGGAGACGTTCAAAAAACGTGTAGACATGGCACTCCAGAACATGATCTAGTAGGCATGGTGGTGTTAGGTTGTTGGTTGGACTTGATGATCTCAGAGGTCCTTTCCAACCTTCATGATTCCATGATTCTATGATTCTATGAAATCTAAAAAACTAAGGAATATTATTTAACAGTAAGGAAAAAATAAACCATGAAGTAAACTCATCACTGAATGCAATGACCATGGCAAAAATATGGAGTATTCAAGATGGGATCTGTCCTAAAATGCATAATTCTTTAGCCAAATGCAAATAACTGGGTAACTAATTGCAAATCGGGTAACCAAATGCAAACAATTGCAGGGAATCAGGTGCTATGTAATATATGATCCAAAATGTGCTGTTTTGTTGACTTTGATCCCTTCTATAAGCCTCAGTGTAATGGTATTATTTTACTTGAATATGACAGTAGATGTGTTTTTAAGTTTAGTAAGATAATAAATTTAGAAGGTAATTTAGAAAGATACCAATTTCTGTTTTCACTGAAATTTAAAACACTGGGAATATTTGTGAAAAGCCCTATTTCAGTGTTTATTCTTAACAACATTTCTAATCTCTTTTATTAGTTGATATTGATATTTATTGTTATTGATATTGACGCTATTTCATTTCTAGCTGGGAATTTAAGGCTACGTGTCCAAATTCTTTTGGGCTATATTGCTTTAAGATGACATATTTTTTTCTAACTGCAGCTTCCTTTCAACAGTGTAATCTCTTAACCAAGGAGACAGGCTCCTCTTAAATTAGAGCGTCTGATTTGCAGGGTGAAGTTCCTGTTGTCTGTAGAAGATATGGCAAGTAATCAGTACCTCTATAACTGGCCTGGAGATAGAGCTAATACAATCATTTGCCTTTCTTTGGTCTCTTAAATGATATCTTAATGTGAGTGCAGGCACCACAAACACAACCTCTGGGCTTGTGAATGCTAGCAGTGTTTTAACAACCAGATATTTTTCATTCTGAACAGCTATCTAACTTTAGTCTGAGGTCTATTTGCCCAGCTGAAGATTTTGCTTTTTTATCAGAAGGATGAATCTTGTGTCAGAGTAATGGACTGTGTCAAATGTGGCCTGACACACACTAAGTAAGGAATAATACTCCCCAGGACATGCCTCCAGCACCTGAGAAATAGGATATATTATAAGAAACATGCCCTGAAGTATAGGATTTTAATCATAGACAAAAGATAAATTTTCTGGACAAAATCAAAGGCGAATGAAATGGTTCAATGTTTTAAAAATCCTGCTTTGGGATAAATGAAAACAACTTTCATCCTTTTCAGGTCAGAGGCTCATTTGGTTGAGAATCAGCTTAACTTCACTTAAATTAGGAAGATTGTGCCAGTTTTCATCAAATGATATCTTCGATTGTCTTTTTCATTGATTGACTTCGGTTTCACGTACGAAAGGAGGCAAACTGGTAACAGAAAATTCACCTCTGGTCTTGAGTTTTAAATTACTTTACATGAAGATCAAAACTCTTCAATTAGACTTAAAGCTCAAGAATGCAGTTCTGCATGTCGGAGTCTAATGGTCAGATTGACCAAGGTTGATTGCTCAAGATGACCAAAGCCTGTGAATTTTGAGAGAATTTTAACAAACTCTTCTCCACAGGATTGAGACACCTACCTTGCCCTAACAACCTTCTGTGTCCTTGCTGGGTATTTGTATCTTCATTTTGCTGGACACCTTTGAAAAATGTTGTCCCAAGGATATTTCTCAAAAGGATTAAAAGAACACAATTCTTAATTTTTTTTTCTATTTCTATGTTGTTTTCCTTTCTAAAATTGAAATAAAATGAACAGTTCAACAGTTAGGGGCTGAGAATAAATGTCTAAGGCACAAAGCGTTAGGTATACTTTAGGACTTAGATGGGCGCCTAAGTCCTGAAGACTTTAATGAGATTTAACACCTTACTCATCTAGGCTACACTGAAAATCTTCATCCTAGGAAAAAGAGTATTAAATAATGTTGTGTTTAAATAGGAACTCACCAGCTAGAGAATAGGCTGAAATCACAACTCATCTTGCCTGTAGTTCTTCAAGATGCTGAAGGAATACCAGTTAAAGCTTTTGATGACACCTGTTGCTAAAAAACATTTTTTTTCTACTGTTCTGACTTGTTGCCTTCAACTACTAATTTTGACTATAACTGTCTTTATAAAATATAAAGATCCTTTATTTCCCTATGGTCTTCTAAATAAAAATACTTTTTTTTTTCCTGTATCAAATTCTTGTTTCATACATTGTAGCCATTTAAATTAAAGCTGCCAATAAGTTTATTATACTTCCGTTGGTGTTAATTTGCATGGAGGGTAGCTAGTTATGGCTATACAGCTGTTAGGATAAATGAGCATCACGCTGCATGTGCTGTCCTCAGAGATGCCTTTGACAGTGCTGGAAAGTGCAGAACTGGGTGTGAAGCAGAATTCTCTCTCAGGGATATTGATTTCTTTGCTGTGAAACCTTTCAAATGGCTAAATTGCAAAGTGCCCATAGCCACAGAGTCACAAGTAATTCTACCTTTCTACCCATTGATATGGCAATACCTGTTCCTATGAACATCGTATTGCGCAGGCCACCTCAATCAGCCTTGCAGCACCCCTTCCACTTAAACTCCCCTCTACAGCGCAGTGCAAACTTTCTTTGGTGCATTTGCAACACATGATCCTTCTTTTGGGATGGTTCATGGCCAAGATGTGTGTGTATGAAGGGTTTTTTTTAAACACCAACTCTGAAAACCAGCAGGCTCATTGTAGACATTCACAGTGCCGAATGTTGTGTTTGGGAGTGTCCCTACGTGGTGGTGACTTGGCCAGTCATTCTGGCTCTGAACAGACCCCAGGTTCAGAGCCTCTGCTTTCAATTGTGCTGTTCTGACCAGAGGGTGCCAATTCACTCCTATGGAGGAGGAACGAGATGGTGTTTCCAGCCCAGGACTATGGAGCAGGCTGTGAGAGGGTGCCCTGGAGATCTCGGGGCTGCTCTAAACTGCCCAGTGAGCTCCTGTCCCTGTACTGCCACTGCAGCACTGGACAATTCTGGCTCTGTGGGAACCTGTGTAGCTCCAGTGCTGCACTGGAACAGTGGATGATGAGGACCAGGAGAGCAAGTGTGAAAGCATCCTAAAGCTTCTTTTCTCCTCCCACAGATTTCTTTCTTGACCTTGAAACTGATTTAGAAGCTTTTAAGATCAGTAATTAACAGTATGAATCCAGTAAGTTGCATCATTTTGCTTAGTGGCCACTGCATACCTCACTCTAACATTTATTTTCAGTCCTCAAGGTGTATCTCACAACACCCAAAAATCTTTTATTTCTTTCCAGTAATTCTGTTTTACCAAACGAGGGGCAGAACCATCTATACTAGGTGCACTGCCAGCACAGGAAGAGTCAGGTACAGAGATAATGAAGTCCTTTCCATCTAAGTCTTTCCTCAGATGGTGTTACAGACTTTCCACACCAAAGTTGCCTGATGCATTCTAAAAAAAAAACCTCCCTCAAATGACATCATAAAGAATTCAAAATGAGCTGTACGTATCATTTGCATTCAGGAAAATCTTTAGTGAAAATCGCCTACAGCTTTCTCTCTCTTTGAGCAGCACACTAACATGATCCAAAAGGAGTGTCTTAATTATGGTAATTATAGGATTTAAAATTCATTAAATAAAATATTGAGGCTATTCAGACTCAGATTTTTGAAGGATTATAGTGTTTGACAACACTATGAAAGGTTTAAGTGCGTAGTTTAACTGCCAGAATTGGTTTGTGTTTTGCCCTCATTACTCAGCATGAAAAACATGTTTTAAGTGGAATCTGCAGCCCACTTTCAACTGTCAGTCCAAATATGTCTATTCGCAAGCTGAGAAATTAGCACAGCGCATGATGCTCTGGTGACACCCATCAAGCAAGAACAACTTGTTGGTTTCGGCATAAGCATTTTCACTCCATCTCACATTCAATTTGTGGCTTTCCATGGTTTACTTTTAGAGAAAACAAAGAGGAGCCCTGTTGTGAAGGGTGGGTAGTTAAATTACTGAAGTCAGAAGTAGAAGATAGTTTCTGGCTGTCAGACTGCCTTTCTGGCCATCGACTGTGTCACTGTGGAGTGGGGTTAGTAGGAGACAGGGAGGAAGCTTTCCCTCACCTGTATCCCCAGGCAGCCTCCAGCCAGTACAATGGCATTGTATTTTCACAGTTCCTGGTGTTTGTTAGGCAAAAATCAGAGGAAAGAGAGAAAAGCAAAAATCCCTCTGCGCTCAAGTAATTTCCCAAAACAGTCTCTTGTTCATGGACAAAATAAACTCTGTTGAAGTAAACGGAACAACATTTGTATAGAACTGGTGTATGTAAGACCAGAATTAAGATCTTAACTCTCAAAAATAGAACGTTAGAATTACATTTATCATAGATATCTTTGTGTTGAAGGAGGTTTTATTTCTTTGCAGCACTTACCGTCACAATAGCCACAGGCAGAGCGAGCCTATATCTAATTTAAGATCAGCCTGTCTTTCTGAAACAGAGTTCATGAAGCAGATTTTTAGTACTTACCTTCAGGTTACTTTGCAACACAAAGCTAAGTCTGTGCCAACAGCTCAGATTCAGAAGGGTACCTTAAAATGCTTTCTGTCCACCCAGCAAAGTCTCTTCATTTAAGGCTTGAGTATTATAGCTTGGGCCCCAGTCTTCCAGGGGTTCTCGACCTGCACTCAAGACCAGAGCCCTGCTGGATGCTGCATGGACATAAAAAGAAATAGGTATGAAAGCTGCAACAAAGCCTCTGGTGATGATAATGTCCACAGGAAAACCACTCCTGGAAACCAAACACGTGTTAGCAATGTATGGCACTAGTTGCATAGGTGTGGCACAACCGTGTACATACAAACTGAGCATGCTTGGAAAATGCAAGTTATCACAAGAATGGTAATGGCATGTTGACATAGACAGAAACAAAGTGTGGCATTGGCTGGAAAATAAGGGACAGAAATAATTTTTAAATGTTTTTACAGATTTTTTGCTAAATATGCCATCAATCTTATTGAAAAATAAAATATTTCTTCTTGAAGAAGAATGATGAATTTCAGTAGGGATGCATAGAAACAACTTTTCAAAAGGAACACTACATTACTACTTTTTTGTAAGTTGATGAATTTTCCTTAAATTGTCTGTCATATGTATAATGCTGTGCTCATTTCTATTAAAGCATGGAGAGAAAGGAAGCTGCTCATTAGTATATTATCTCAGTACTTTTCCAAAGAGGAGTCCACATGAAAAGAAAGAAAATAAACGTTCTGTCAATAAGTGCCCCTCTAGTGTTTTGCCCTAATTACTCAGCATGGAAAACATGTTTTAAGTGGAATCACACTCTAGTCTGTCTGTAGTGGTCCCACAGGTCATGTGTGTGAGCATCAGCTCAAGCTTACAGCGTTATGTTGCTTGGTCCAACTGTGTCCATCCATTTTAATTCTGGCATTTAGGTTCCCTTCCCTTGTCCTAATTTTTTTCAGGCAACAGACTCATGCCTGTCCTGATCCAGGGGATGGCCAACATGAAGGTGATGTGAGTGATTAGGGTGCATGATCATGGTACAAGCCCAGCCATGGAGCTGACACAAGCACCAGGAAGCATGAAAGAAATGGGAAATAATTTTCTCCAACCAAGAGAGGGCAGAAATTTCATTGTGCAGTAGTATGAAATTGGATCTGGTACTTAGGGACATGGTTTAGTGGGTAATAGGTGGTAGGGGGACAGTTGGACTAGATGATCCTGGAAGTCTCTTCCAACCTTAATGATTCTATGATTCAATATACATGCACATCCACAGGTAAAACCCATGCCTGATTTCCTGAGACCTTTAACATTTACCGCATGTATAAGAAATGGAGGACCCCTTTTCTGGTAATCTTCATTTTCAATGCAATATTTTCCTGAAAGACTGTAACCAGAGATCCATTCTCCTGCTCTTCATTTTCACATGCATTCCATGCCAGGTACCTTTTATAATCCATCTGCTTCTCACCAGATCAGTAATTTTGTTTTCTTTTCTGTCCGACAGGTCCTCAGAAGCCTTGCCAAAAATATCCTAACTCTCAAGTTATTTTTAAAAGGTGCAAAAGTAGAGAAAAATCAAAGGTAAATCCAAGGTAAGTAGTTTGCATTCCTTTCTGTATTTCAGATTCTGTAATAGCTCAGTAGTAAGGTAAAAATCTTGAAAGCTAATGAGAATTCAGAGCAGACATTTTCCATTTGAAAAAAAAAATAAAGGAAATAAACTATTTAAAATTGCCTCATTTCAGGAAAGAGCAGAAGGTCAAGCTTCTTTCCAAAATGTGAAGGACAGTCCTTCACTGTATTGAAGGAAGAATATTCTAGGAAGAATAGAGTGTATGAACTTTTGTAACAGGTATTGAAATACTGGTTTCAGTTTATAAGCTGCCATGCTGAACTCAAACTCAACTGAATTGTGGCTAATGGGTGAAATGACAGTCTCTTCAGTTTGCAGTAGATAGATGTCAACATGGCAGCTGGAACTAATCACATGTTGTCATCGTGACTGGAAGGAACTGAAATGTAGATAGCTAGGACTGAATGGACATGAAAACTAATTCATCTTCTCATGCTTCTCACGCTCATTTCTCCAAGCAAATGAGAAAGAGGGCGGAAGTTCCATTTCACAGGACATTGGGCAAGTTTGACATTTGTCTTTATGTGGATAACAAACAGAATGTGAAAATGACAACATTTTCAGTGTAAACAAAATAAATCGTTTGCTTTCAATTGAAACGTTTCATTTTGACAAAATCTAAACATTCAAATTCTTTTTTGCCCCTTTTTGGTTATATTGGAAAAGTATTAAGATACAGTATCATTCATATATTTCGTTCTTAAGATGAAAACCAGAACTATTTCCTTCTGAGGATATTGAAAAATGAACTTCCTCCTTCTTCCTGCTGTCAAATAAACCTCTGCTGAAGTTAATGCAAGTTCAGGGGCTGTTTGACTTAACCAAGTACAACCCTCTTGTTAGAAAATGTCTCTGTCAATATTTTCCAGACTGCAAATCTCCTTTGAGGAAGTCTAACAGTGCTTTGTGGGCAGGTATGTAAGAATGCCATTTATAGCACCATTTATGCTGCTTTGAGACCTGTAGGTATGTCACCACTTGGTTTCCAGTTGTTAAGGAATGAACAACTAGATAATGTTAAAGAATCCTTCCCAAAAGCCCAGTTACAGTTATGAGTCGTAGATTTTTGAAGCCACCCAAACAAATAATTTGGTTAATGGTTTAAAATTTTAGTTATCTTTAGTATACTTGGGATACTTTGGATAGGTTGCGTACTCCCTTTACACTCCGCCTGCTCACCCTGTACAAACATGGACTACACTCCTGCCTTTCAATATTTCTTGCACTCGCTTTTAAAGATTACTCCTTGGAAAAATGAGAGCTTTAGGAAATAATTAAAACTGTTTTGCCCTCGCTGGAAAAGAAAGTAAATTTTATGAGTATTGAAAATATCAGTCATTCAAATAACAAAGAAAGTCTCTCTAAAACAAATTTCTGTGGGAATACATTTCAAATTTACTCAGACTACCTAGTTTTGAGACCCGACTAAGCAGTGTGGAGTGGACATAAGGATTCTACTCCAGGTACCTGCTTAGTGGTTGCAAAATAAATCATGATCACACTATTTCAGTGGTGTATTAGGGCTCATGTTGTGATAATGTGTTTTAGCCATGATGTCTAAGGATATAAGTAAGACAAGTTACTTAAGGACAGATCACACTTTCATTAGTTTAATTGCTGTTGCTGGGAAAAAGGACTCTACTTTTTGGGATCTAAAGAAGGGACAGTAAGTTATATGACTTGTCGATTTTTTAATGTCTGCGTTTGATAAAGGACAAAAATCTCTCACCCTACAGATCTACCTTACCAGCATCCTTCACATGACTTTAACCAAAATGTGGATTTTTAAGAATGAAGTCTAACTAGTCACATTTGTGGCTGTTACTCAAATGAAAATGAGGGTTTTTTTTTTAATGTAAAGAATAATTTGTCATGATGATAATTATGAACTTTATGTCACCATTGGTACCAAAGTTTATGACCTTTTTGTATGAAAATGTATTTCAGAATAAAAAGTGCATGAGGATTTTTAATATTTTTTTTTCCTCTGTCTGGCTTCTTTTGTGTGTTGTAGCTTGGGGAGCTCTGCACAAAAATCACATAGAAAATTTTGATTTTATCAGAGGAATGGGAGATTTGCAATGTACTTCCCCGAGGATAAAATTCCATCTCATTTAAAAGGAAATTAATTTTTTTCCTAGGGCTTTTAGAAACTATTATCACCTACTCAAGCTTCTGTTCAGGCAACAGTAAAAGAAGGCTAAATATTATCTAGAGTCTTCAAATCTAAAAGCTCCAATGTCTCTTCTCTCAGGCTCCCTTTCAATAAGTGACATTTCTACCATTTTGCCAAGCAGACCAATGCAGACACATAAAAATACCGAGCCCTTGCCAGATGGCTCAATTTTGTTATTCTTAGTGACATGGCCCCTCCTTCTTTAAACTCCTGGGAGCTGCTGCTGTGGAATAACACAATTCATTTTGGTAAGGATATCAGGATTTGGCTTGGAATCTGCTCAGGAACTACATGTACAAATATCTTCATAAGTCTCTGTGCTTTTTCTTTCAGTCTCACACCAATTCTTCGCATCTCTTACAATAACAAGCAAAAAGACAGAAATGTCAAAGAGCTCTCCATGAGAGGTTTTATGTGACTTCCATGGCCTCAAAATCTCTTCTCCCTCCATGTGTAACTAGTTAAATAAGAAATTTAAAAGGAAAAGGAGCACTTACAAATGCCCTGTTGAGGCTCAGTCTAGTTTTTCTCTTCTCTCATCTGCCTTTTCCAGAATGATTCCTGAGGGGAAAAAAGCACTTAAAATACACTCTTGGTCCTGACCCATGTCCCACTGCTTCCTCATTCCTCCAACGATCAAGACAAAAAGCACTTAAATGGGCTCTTTGGGACGATTCATGCATCTCCTTTCTCTCATCTACCTTTATGCTCCAGGAGGTAAAGGTGCTTGAGAGGAACGGATTTGTTGATACTCAGCTCAGTTTCCCTCTTTCTGCCCTGCTCCTGTTTTCAGCTGATTGGGTTTTGCAAGTCTCCTCCTTCCTGACAAAATAAATCTCACAGCATATGATATCATGCTAAAGATCTTGAACCGAGTGTTACCTTATGGCTTCCATTGCCTTAACGATTGCTGCACGGGGGAGATATGGATGTTGCGCTGAACTGGTAAAGTAGCTGGTATGTCGTTTTCTGTTTCCTCTTGAAAGCAAAGATATATCGGGATATTCAAATTATTTGGACTTACCCTTTGCTGTGCACTGAACCATTGGCCAGGAGCATGTTGAATTTGTGAGAGTATGTAAAGGCCAAGATTTTTTTTCGTGCTCTGCTGTAGTGATGGTGAAAGGTGAGGCAAACAGCACAACGCAGAGGCTGGTCACAGGACTCTGGGGTCCCTTCAGTTGCCGAAGCAAAGGCATCCGCTACCGCTGAAGTGCCTTCAGGTATTCTGCCCTGCCTCCAGCTGCCAGGCCAAAAGAGTCCAGGACCCTGTAGGTCTGCATCCCATCTGCTGGCACGTCACGCGTCCCAGATACTCTTGGGGCATTTAGGGGCATAAGATGTTTGGGCAACCTCACTTAGCTCTGAGCTGTTTGCATCTGTCTCTGGAGCATCAAACTTTGCAAGAGAGACTTTGAATAAATATGGCTAAGAAGTAATAAGAAATCCCACTTTCTCATGCTTATGGTTACATAAGAAAAACAGGAGAGGAAATTAGGAAATACTACCAGAAATAAAGGTTTGCAGTACAATTGGATTTCCAGGCATTGGTGGTAGAATGAGGAAGAAAAGAGAATATGTTCAGTCAATTTTGTCCAGCATTTTTAAGCAGAACTTACTTACTTAAAAAGACAGTTGCAGATAATTTCCAACCTAATCAAAATCAGAATCAATCTAATCCAATCCAATCAATAAACAGAAATGCTCCACACCACATTCACAGCCCCAAAAATTCAGTTGTCACTGAAAACTCTTTTAGAATCAGCTCTACTCAATCAAACATGTCCATGCCAGCCTGCCTTGCTGGAAGGAGGCAGATTTGAAGGAAACTCCATGTGAAAGAAACATCTCCACGGAAGGAAGAGACTAGACAACAGGGGAACCGTGCTGTGGGAGGCAGACTCTAACAGCCATAAACCCTTTCCCTGAGAGACGTGCAGTGCAGCACTGTCATCAACACATGACCAGGGTGGTTCAACACCAAACTGTCCTCCCTTATGGCTTCAATTAAGGAATTAACATTGCTAGCTGGTTGGAAGGGTAGATTTTTATTCTCAGTATGAAGCAGCTCTAACAGAAGCACACAAGACAGCTTGCTAGAGCTCCAAGGAAAACTGTCACCGCAGTCACGTACTCCTGTTTTGTACGGGTCCCTAGAGCAATGTTTAGGACATATGTCCAGGTAAGATGCGTGCACTGCACAGCTTGGCACAGCCGCTGCATCCCAGGTTTCTACTGCTACAACAGGCAGAACAAAACGGCTCCCATTAATTTTAACAGAGCCAGTTGGGGTCCTAATGAGTGTATCTAGCACAGCAGCTCTGGCTCTGTACCAACAATGTGAATGTTAAGAATTATGTGTTTGTGAAGCGAAGTAGTTTGTCATATATTTCTGGAAAGTGGTTTAAAAACTTGGCTTTAATAATGGGCATGTTGACAGCAACTGGGCTTTGCTGGCCAAGTCCTTCAGATATCAACCACCCTAGCATCAGAACTATTTTGACGTCAAAACTAAACAGGCTATTTACTTTTTGAAGTTAAATTAAATCCAGAGAGTATGATGCCATTACAGAGCTGGAGTCCTAGACCATTTCGTCTAAATGAGCTGAGCAAGGTATAAGTTATGAACAACTCCATAAAAAGCAGGGGCCAAGTTTCATTCCTGTGGAAACCAAGAGCAGCATCAGTTAAAAAAAAAAGAGTGTATCAAGCCAGTGATGCTAGAGAAGAGCAGTGCTAGGGAACTTACAATGCAGCATACGTTTCAAGCTTATTTCCTTTTCACTCCTCATCATTGCAAATGGGGTTGATGGCAAAAAACTAATAATTCAGATATTGGTGTAATGAAAGATAATTCTTTACAGTGATTTAAATCAGTTAAATAATGCTGCTTCAAGTTTAGATGAGGGGATTCTACTGCCCTGTGGTCAGAGAAACTCAGACAGTTTCCTCTGAGGGGATTCTACTGCCCTGTGGTCAGAGGTCCTAGGAAAAGAAGGTACCCTGGAGAGGAAAAGCCGTGACAGATGTCCTGCTGCTTCTGTTCCTCTTCCCAGGGCATCTTCCTCTTCCTCACCTGATGGAGGCATCCCCCTTTTGTCCCTATGCTGTTTGCTTGTTGCCCATGCAGGCACTCTCCCCACTTGCTCTGGTGGATCTGTCCCAGGTCCCCTGTACCCCAAGTGCTGGAACATCCTTGGGCACATAGACCTCTGCTGGATTGCCTGCCAGGGCCCTCGGCTTCCCTGGGATCTGTTCTTACTGGAGAAACATGCTGGGTTTATACAAGGTGATTGTTGGGCAGCCTAATCTTCTCACTTGGCCTGATGCTGACATACAGGCAGCGAGTATGCAGTGGTCAGTTGCATCAGTGGAGCATATCTACTCTGGGGGTCTGTGCGGTGGGAACCAGAGGAGCTCTGGAGCCCAGCTGGTTCCAGGAATGTGCTGCTTGTGCCTTTACTCCTCTGCTCTGGCAGAGCAAGTTCCCTCAGACAGCTCCTTGGATCGACCTCTCATCCTTCCCACAGGCAGAAATTTCTTCTCTGAACCTGCTCCCCTTTTGAGATGAGCAAAACTGACTCAGGGGTCTCTGAGATCCCATCTCGAATCAGCTCCCCTGGGAAATTGGTACCAACTGAGAGAGAGAGGACTCTACTTGCCAGCAAGGAAGAGGTGCCCTGGTGGTTCCTTGGCACTGGACAGACACAGCCAATGGGAATTTGTTATTCTGGGATTTGGACTGCCCTGCTGCAATGCTGTTTCTAATGCAGGTCATTTGTGAATCAGTATATGCTAAGTACATATTAACTTAGACACCAGAAGCGGCTGGTTATTTCCTTAAATAATTAAATTTAAGAGAAAATTATAATCTTTATGCCCTTCAAAATGGATGAAAAAAGCAATTTAACAATCAATGTGAATTAATCTTTCTGGCTCTTTGGGCTCTACAGAGAGTTGTAACAACTCCCAGTGTTAGGTGCATTTTCACAGAGCATGCTTACGTTAGCTGGTTGTGCTGGTTTTGGTCGGGACAGTTAATTTTCTTCATAGTAGCTAGTACGGGGCTGTGTTTTGCATTTGTGCTGAAAACTGTGTTGATAATACAGAGATGTTTTTGTTACTGCTGAGCAATGCTTACAGAGAGCCAAGGTCTTTTCTGCTTTTCGCACCTCCCCGCCAGCAAATGGGCTGGGGGTGCACAAGGAGCTGGGAGGGGACGCAGCTAGGACAGCTGACCCCCATGACCAAAGGGATATTCCATACCATACAATGCTGTGCTCAGTACAGAACTGGGGAAGCTTGCTGGGAGGAGGGATCACTGCTTGGAAACAGACTGGGCACTGTTTTTTGTTTTTTTAATTCCACAGGAGGTGAGCAATTGCATTTGTTCATCACTTGTTTTATACAATATATATAAATCAATAACATCAACAATCATAATCATTATTATCTTCTTTTGTTATCCCATTAAACTGTCTTTATCTCAATCCATGAGGTTTTTTTTTTTCCCATTCTCCTCCCCATCCCACTGGGGGGTGTGCTGTGCGAACAGGTGGCTGTGCAGTGCTGAGTTACGGGTGAGGTTAAACGACAACGCTGGTACACAAGGTAAAGGAGAAAAGTAACTACATCAGCAGGCAGACCAAACTCAGCTAGCCAGCTCTGCGCCACCAAAACTTCACATCGTAACAGCCGCTGGAAAAGCCTCCTTCCATCTGCAGCTGTCTAAGAGACCTTACGGTCCCTTCTGCAAACTGCAGACCTGAACACTAATTTATGGTTTTTTGATCTCTTGCTTGGCAACTGTAGCACAGACAAGAGCTTTGGGAAAAGTAACGCTCAGCCAAATTAAGAAATTCCCTTGCTAGATAGCTAACTCACAAGAATTCATGACTTCAAGACTCTTTCCAGACCAAAATACTGTCTCCATAGCAGTGCGTACAGGCACAGTGCGGAACACGATGCACTTACAGAAGAGTTTCTTCCTCTCCTGCCTAAAGTGATGGAAGTGAATCAGCCTTGAAACCAAAAATATTTGCATATTCAGCCAAAGGTATTTTAAAAGAGTCTTTCCAGATTAAAAAGACACTAGTATAAATTTTCCTAAATCCGTGCTTTTGGAAAGAGGCAAAAAGAACAAACGGGGGAAACTAAAGAAAATGCACTGACTTCACAGAAATGTTATAGGGTGCTCGTGTACAGTTCAGTGCCAAGAAGGATAAAAACCGAGTTTATTTATTTCATACAGTATCTGTATCACTGTGATGGCCATTGTGGAAGAACGACAGGTAAATGACATGTTGTATGTTTTGAATTGGTGATAAATGCCACCAGACTGAGGACTCAGAAGATGGGGTCTCCACACCACGGTGGCTACCAACGGCCTCTCGCAGGGCTATTGCTCTTCTCCCATCTACCCCATCTTTTCTGTATAGAATAGAAAATCTCAGACTTGCTTTATGCTTCTGCCCTGGAGTTTCCAATCTTACGTAGGATTGCTAAACTCTAATAGTATAGGGAAACTTAGGATTGAGTATTAGAGTCCCAGCTCTTTAAAAATACACATGTCTGCCTTCAGGCCCAGAAGATCTGGTGGAACCAGGTAGGTATAAAGGCTCTTGGATGGTAAGTGATGCAAGAATAGGTCCTGTAGCTCTTTCATTAGTCTTTTCCTGTACTCTGTAAGGTTTCCAGCAAACTCTATGGATTACATTTTTAAACTTTCACAGGATTTCAACTTAAGGAAACCCGTCTCGTAGTCTTGTGATAAATAAATGCTTATTCTCTGTGTAAGCACAAGAGAAAAATGCACATGCTAGTATTTTATAAACATGCCAGGAAAAGATGTTTTGTAGGTTACAGCAGAGAAGTTAAATTTCACAGTATTCAGACCAAATTGCAGAGTAACAAAAGATGATAGTTGAACAAAAATGCTATTGTTTCACTGGGAAGCAATTAGGCTGGTGATGGCAGATCTCAAGTGAGAATGTAGTTCCTCAATGAGCTATAATTACCTGCTATTTGCCAAAATTGCCATTAGAATAAGAACACTGTCATGACTGAAAACCCTAATTACCTAGGATTTGGAGGTTTGTGGAAACTGTGGTGCTTTTAAAGGGCTAACTACTCTATTAATAGAGGTTTTAAATTGGAACTAGATTGAAGCATCCCACAAGTTTCATACGATGTAGTACTACCACTGCTTAAGATGTTGAAGTGTTGGTTTGTTTTTTTATGAAGTCTTGATCATAATGGAATAATTTTTCTGGCTGAATTGGACCCACATTGCACTGTTTTCTTTCTCTTCCAGGGGCCATATGCTTTCACACCGAGAATAAATTTCTCCCTTTACATGGGACAGATCATGAATAAAAATGAAGTGTTGGAGAAAGAAAAAGAAATGTGGCTATGATTTTACCATGTTTATGTCCACAGTGGACAGATGAAAGCAATAACACAAGGCTGTTATTTTAATAATTATAAAACCAGAATTTGTTATGTTTTAAAGGTTAACTTCATACGAAATAGAAAGGCAATGTGCTCTGGAGAAGGTTTCAATGGAAGGGTCGAACACTGAGGTTAACATTCAGCTTCTTGAAAATGCCTGAGAGGACGATTATGTTTTGTGAAATTCAGGGACCAAAACTGTGGTTGATCTGAATACTTAAGCCACACTCATTCCTCTGGTACTTGAACACTCAGCTGGTGATTTGGCTTCAGATCTCTGTGTAGCCACAGGTGAAGGACACAGTTGTGTTATTTAAACATTTAGAAGTGGAGAATAATGCATAGGCTTCAAGAGCACTAAATGGCCCTGACTATGAAATAAATGACGGGTCCATAACCTGTTATATTATAGTGTAAAGTTAACACAGGCTGTTATGCAGGCACAATAAAAAAATAGGCCTGAAGAGGTGAATGGTATGTTTCAAAAAGTGCTAAAAAATTTTAGCAGCTGTTTACCAGGTTTAGCAGAATGAAACAGGTAAACTATGTAAGAAAAGAGGCATCTTTCCTTTTAAGTGACAACTTAAAGACTTTTCTTGGACTTCGGAAGCTGTATAAAGTGATTAAGATGTAGCTTTCTGAGATGAGCTTTTTATTTCTTGACTTACCAACCATGAAAATTAATGTCGCAATGCTTGTTGTGAGAGTTGGCCTCGGAATGTCTAAAGGTGGCTTGAAATTTAATGACAAGGCTGAGTAGAGAGGAGACATGAGAAGTGGGACGAATGGGAAAGGAGGGAGATGAGAGGAAAACCAGCTGCAGAAATGATGATACTGTTGTGGATAGACTTGTCGAGGCTGATGTAGAGAGAATGAGAGGAGGAGGAGGCTTACACCGTTTGAAAGAGCACAGTCTGACTCCTCTCTTGTAGTGGGATCTCAGATCACTGGCACAATTTTATGAGGGTTGCAGTGAAATCCTCACTAATTGAGACTTCTAAGCCAAAACTGAATTTTTATTATTTTTTTTTAATGAGACATTTGTTCATGAAGGAGGTCCTGGGCTTGGTGTGTGGTTCAGGAGACAGGATGCCATGGTTTGTGTTATGGGAAAGATCAGAATGGATTATCAGAGACTTTCTTTCTGGCCTTACATTTCCACTGGTGAATGTGAGAAACCTGCCAGCTCCTGAATCTGAAGTTCTTTCTTTGTATATTCATAGAGTCAACTAGTAAAATCTATTTGTAATAAATTAAAGTATAAACTGAAGAGCTCAGAAAATAAATCATAAGAAGTCAAAATAAAATTCTTCTAGGCTTTTGACTTTTTTATCCCTTCACAGTCATATTGGGGCAATAACAGAAGGGCTACTATAAATCTCATCTTCTGGTGACATTCATTAACATTGTCCTATCCACTACCAGACAGTACTTTTGTCTCTGAAAATGTACAACATCAGCTGCAAGAAAATATCTAATCAGTTGTCTCCTGTGGATTTTTGTTTGGTCTGTATGCAGTTTTAAAACCACTCGATATAATAAGTGGAGGATCAAAATTCTGCCTTAATAATCTATACTAAACCACTTCCTCAGCTCATCAGCTTCACCTCCTAATTATAGTAATTAATTGTTCATTAATAACACATTATGACTATATTAACTTTTTATTGTGTTGCTTAGTATTCATGTAATTAAAAATTGATAGCCTTATTCATTATTTTATTAATTAATTTTTAACTATATATTTGGTTTTAATAATTTCTTAGTGCAGATAGCAATAACATTTCTTTAGGCTGTGGGCTCAGAAGAATTGAACTTTTTTCTGGGCTCCAGTAACTGAAGGAATAAACTTTTCTGTCACAGGGAGGAATATCTTTTCTAGGGCAGATAGATTAGATTAGACTGGGGAATTTTTTCTAGGGAATGATCGGACACACGGTAGGGTACTGAAGTCTACAACAATGGGTCTTTTGTGAGTAGTACTGGGGGAACGCAGTGAGTTCAAGTCTTTCTTACTTGAAACATTCACAGGGAAAGATTTTGAAAATTGAAAATGGGACTATTTTTTTGCTAATCTAGCACAAGGCACAGAGGAAAACCAAAAGTACTGAGCAGAAGACTCATTTTTCCCTTCTGTACAAAATAAAGCCTGGCTGGATAGGAAGGATCAGTAGCAAGTCAAATACTTTTTAAGATGCTCTGGACCTGAAAAGAAAATGTAGTAATAGACTTATGTACAAATGTGCAAGGACATCTGTATAGCATAACAGAGATTTAAAAGAATTATACTGTACAAATAAGAACAGTACTCATCATTGTTTTCAAGATAATATGAAGAATATTAGAAGAATATTTAATTTTCATATCGGAAAGCAGAAAGAAATGGCCATTACTTCGTAAAGTATATTGTAGTTTTTTCCTGCATGTTCCCTTTTGCATTCAGCTTGAGCTGTCACCCGCCAGCTTCTGTCAGCTTGGCCCCACTGAAGTCTGTAGGAAAGATGGATACAGGCAATATAACTCTGAAACATGTTTTATGTGGTAGCAAATAGACCTCCAAAACTCCAGCAAACTCACAAAGAAACTTGCTATATGTTACCCCTGCTGTCACTGAATACTTTTGCTGTATCAGACAGACCACAAAGACACGCTTTGGGGAGGTTCGTAAAGGTCCAGCAGAAGTTTGCCCCACTATCCCCAAGACAAAAGTCATCCTGGGAAGAGCAAATTTCTGTGCTCCTCTAGCTGTCAGTGAAACAGACTCACACCCAAATGCCTCGCTGGATGGTGAAGAAAACATCATAAAAAAACCCCTACTCAGACATGGGTCAGAGTAGGGTATGGACCAGAACAGTGTATACCTGTCCAAACATGGGCTGCAAATGCAGACAAAAAGTATGTATTAGGGGCACCTGGCACATCTTAGGCATGTCTCCAAAGGGTCCTTTCATAGCTGTGAGAGCTGGAAAGGTTTGAAATGATAAAAATCTGACTACCCAGAGCACATCGTCCCCAAAGTCCCACCCAGCAGCTGTGATGTTGAACAAGACCTCTTGGCTTCAGCTGAGCTGGGCTGGGGAATATTTCAGAAAGATGCACACCATGAACTTTAAGAACATCATAGGAGTAGTGATGATCAGAAAAAAGCTTTAATTTTAGACAAAAATGTTATTTCAGTGAAGCCATGAATGTACTCTTTTCTTGTATTTTTTACTTTGCTGTGAGCTAATAACTTCCATATACCAAATACTGCCATAAAGCTGAAATTAGATGGAGTCACGAGGAAAAAGAATGAGGGATTTCCTGAATTAAGCAGAAACAGGCTAAAAGAATGCCAAATGTGTTTTTTTAGGAATTTTTCACTATGTTGTACTGAGCACTGTCTACAAGTAATGTCAAGTGAACTATTTTCCTGGCAAGTAATATGCTGGACTGCAAACATGAGTTCAATAATTGCTTGTACCTCTTGATGATGAAACATCTTGGCTTTCTTTGAAAAGAAATATGGCTTTCTGCTGTGTTGAGAAAGAGAAGTTCCTGAACTTCAGTGTCTGAGGCAGAAACCTTGGAATATTAAGAGCTCGTCTGAGAGTCTCAGTGACTCCGGACTGTGTCCATCTCCCACTTCAGCCTGGGGGAGAGTGGCAGATGGGAGAGACCAGGGAACAAACTGCCGGAAAATATCTTACCAGTGCCAGTGATGTAGAAAAGAAAGATGGGGGAAATGACTGATCGTTGTAGTTGAAAGGGGCCAAGCAGAGTTCCTTCGAGGTGGCGTAGCTGTCACTGCACAACCGACATTTAATCCAGCGGTCCCAGGAGGACTGTATTCCTTATACATCGATCCTTATGATCGATGTTTGTTGTGTGATGTGGTGAAGTGTTGCAAGGTGGTATTTGGGCAACACCAATCTCTGAAGAAACAAAAAAAGATAACAACAAATGCCTTTATTAGCTTAAAAAATAAGAGCTAAATTCCATTGTCACTCATCTTACGAAAAAATGTTTGGAAGTAGTCAAATTTAACTGGTATGACTAACAGTGCTAACCTTAGCAATACAAGCGTAAACCAGCCATTCAGAGGTCAGTAAAATTTTCAGAGCAAGTCTCCATTCAATGACTGTACATTACGTGTGGAGCAGCAACATGGTGAGAGTCTATTAACCAGTGCTTAACTAATGCTAAATAACAATGACATTCACAGGACTACATCATGAATTTATTATGATATGAGCTATTACAGAGAATATAAAATGAAACTCTAATGAAGGGACATACAAGCCCTTCTAATTTTTTTACATGCACAAATATTTTTTTCTGGAGATAAGCTTCTGCATGGCAGAACAATGTGTTTGCTGGCTGAAACTCTGCTAAAAGAACCCTTGAAAAACAGATGACAAGCAATTGTCCTCTGAGCAGAGCTCTGCAGTGCACACGCTTCGGTCTGAGTTTCAGAAACAAGCTGAGGGATTTTCCTAGTTTCTGCTCAGAAACGACAGCTGCATGCAGAACAGCCCAGGCGCGATGAGTTTATGTAACATCCTGGAAATGCAAGGTCTCTATGGTTGCATCATACAGGGAAATTCTGATTGTTTCCATTTTACAAACTAAGAAACCTCCACACCGGCTTTATGCAGAGTGTGATTCTCATCTCACAGAAGCCACCTTGCACCCTTCCTTTCTGTAGAAGGAACTTTAAATTAGGCCTGTTATACAGATGTGAAAGATGAGATCCAAGGGGCCAGATTTGGGATTTCAGTGTTGGAAACAGGTATCCAACTCTAGTTAGATTATTAGGCAAGTAGGTCCCTTGCAGAGAGGAGCCTGGCCTGGGACCTCCACAGACATGCCAGGTGCCAACTCTGAGTATAAGGAGACGTGTGTTTTCTGCTGTGACTTACCCTGGCATCACACAGGGGGGTAGCCAGGGGTGAGAAGGGTAAGAGAAACGGTTATACTAAATTATGGGAAATTCCACAGCTTTGCTTCAATCAGAATCCAGAGGGGTGGGCGGGTGATGTAGAAGAAAAGCCTGTATTTCACATTGCTTTGGAGTCCTCTGGTTCAGGTGTTTGTTCCATCACCAGCTCCTCACCGAGGTGAGACTTGACCTTAGGTCAGCTGTTCTTGGTGCTCTGACTACCACGGGAAGGAGACCAAGACACACAGCCCGGATCCAATAGCAGTGTGATCTGGGAATGGAAAGTCCTGGCACCAGAGCTTGGGGCTTGCCCTCACCACCAGCCAGGGCTGCAGGCGAAATTGCCACAGCGAATGAAAGAGAGCCTGGATTCACTGTGCTCCACTCTGTTCTGAGGAGTTTGCGAGGTGGTATGAGAGTACCTGAGATTTCTTATGTAATTAATATTTTTTTATTAAAGACAAGAACAGTCTTTCAGTATATTTAGCTTCTCAGTTGCTTAAAAAATAAAACCTCCAACTCATAATTCAGACAGTGGAGTCCCAGTAGGTAGATTGAAGTGTCTTTTATTCAATTCATCTTCTCAGACAATCAGAAGGACAAAGGTGGCAGAAATAGGTAAGCTTAAAGACATAACAGGGTTTTCTTTGCTTTGTTAAAATTGCAACTGTATAACAGCAACTGACAGAAAAAGATGAATCTCCCTGAGAGCAGAAAGAGCAAAACACTCTCCAGGACAAAGCCACAGTTTGTAAACTGGAGAGGAGAAAAATATCAGTGCAACCAAACTTTAGATCTGCTATAGGTGATACTTAAAAAGACAAAGGAAATCATTAAAATAAGAAACATATTTGATAACTAAAGAACAGATGTGGTCATTATCTTCAAAGACGATAAAATTATAGGAAAAAAGAAGAGGGAAGAATTTGAATTCAGAATTAATGTATAAAAGACGACAGGCATGTTATGTGGGATGGATGGAGGGAGGATAGCGTGAAAATAAAAACAATATGAATATCTATAAATATTTCTTTCTCAGTTCATCCATCATGGCTGTCAGTGATCATCCAGCCTTGACAGGCAGCAGAGTAGGTTTGGCTACAGGGAGAAGAGAAGCAAATCCTTTAGTTAAATGCTCTTCTTGATGCTGCCATAGTTACAGCCCCATTCATTTTAACTCGCAATTGTTAAGTTTTCTAGACAAGAATGAAAATACACTCCTGTGATCCAATTACTATGAATTTTCAGGTGATCAGCCCCCTAAGAATATAAGCTGGAGCAGACCATAAAGCTGTCATGTGAACTTTGAATTAGGTGCTATCAAGCAAATACACAACTGCCTTATTTGCTCTTTGAAGTTTGCTCTCCGAGCACAGGCTTCCTTGGAGGAAAATGCACTAAATCCAGACTTGAAGAAATAGAGACACAGAGAACTGTCACCAAGCAGTCTGTCATAGGAGAACATAGCAATTTCTTACGTCCAAGTAGCGGAGAACAGGGCTCCTCCAGCCTTTGTGTGCTGGACACCAGGTGCAGCTGCATTTCCTACAGCAGCCTCGTGTTGGAAATGTGTGCAGCACATGCAAGAGGAATGCTTTGCAGCCAGTGAGCAGATGCAGGTGCCTAGAGCTTTGTAGGTGCCCCGACCTTCTAAGTTATGCTCTTGGAAAACATCAGTCTTGACCAGCACTGGTAGGCAGTGTCTATTCTTACCCTACTCAGTGGGATGTGCAGGTTACTGCACTGGATGGACCTGACTGAGTAGGAAAACTATATTAAGCTGCTTTCCATCAATACACAGCACAATCACAGAACCTATTTTTTTTTCCAGCCCCTTAAAACAAAAGCTACAACACGAATTGGCAGTTGCTTAAGTAAATAATACAATGGCAGGAAGACAAGGCTTGCAAAGTGCTATGACATTTCCTGACTGCTTTATTAATTCCAAGTTAAGCACACACTCAAGTGCTTCACAGAAGTGGGGTCAATGGCACTGACAATTTGCAACACCGAACGTTGTGGCAGTGATGCATAAAAGTTGAGGCACAAGGATTTTCCCCCCCCCCCGAGCTGTGGAGAGCTGCATGCTAGCAATGCTTTTCTCATGGCAGTCTTTCCTCCGTCAGTGCTTCTGCTTGGCGGTAAGGATCACTGTTATGTAGGATGTGTTGTTTTTTGGATTACTTGCAAAACAGAGGTCATGACCATGTCTGGTCATTAAGAATCCCCAGGCGCTCTTTGCTAACAGAGTGACAACTTTAGTATCCTGGCCAAAGTCCAAGAAAGGATATAAATTCTACCTAGTCTACCTTAAATCCCTTTAGCATTTCAGTTACACACTTTATTCCTTGCTTCTCGTTCTCAGAATGAGATTTAGTATTGCTGCTACAAAATGGCTACAACAGGGACGTCTCCTCTCTGACTCCAGCATTTGCAGATCCTTCTGGATTAACGGCAGTGTATGACTAGAAAGCATCCCTGAATTAATTGATTAATTGGCTTATTACTGTATACTCATATTCTTCACTCTTCACACTTTCTGGAGGATGTTGAGTAATTTTCCTTGTTCATTTCCAAGGGATTTATTAAAATACACTCAAGAATACAGCACCGAGGAGAGATGGGGGGGGAAATAGCTATAAGCTATTCTGACTGGTACCAATGTAGCATATAATTGAATGTTATTTCCATACATTCCAGCCAAATGTAGCCATCTATAAGAAATAAGAGCATCTCTTAGGACTTTAGATTGTTCTTGAATGTAAAAGAATTTATTTCTCATAGATAGTTCTCAAACTGGGAGGAATATTATTGCTAAATTATATTTTAATAGCTGGTTTGTTGTTTCTGTTTCTGAAGCCATCATAAAGCATCCATAAAGTGGTATTTCTCTTGCATTTTACATGACTCCAGGGCTTGCTGTTCTCGCCTGTCAGGTCTTTTCAAATCACTTAACGTTTACTGGAACAATTCTACACTGCAAGATTTGCTGCTCATCCAGCGTGGTGTTTGTATCACAGCTGCTACACCATTGCCATCTCAATAAGAGGAAGCATTTCTCACCACTTCGTTAGTATATAGCAGCATGAAAATAATAATTTCCTTTGAAAATAAAATCCACAAACCTTTCATCTGGAAAAAAATCAAGCAAGGAGTAATCTTGGTTTTATTTGGACATGTTTGTGGTAATTAAGGTAAACTTAAAACCCATAGTTAATTTAATAAAGATGTGGCATAATTGTTCTGGGCTGTGATATTGTTGTACTCTTTTTTTTTTTTTTTCCTCTTCAAGAGCAGATTAGAATATTCAGACATATTGAATAATGAAAGAGTTGAGTATTAAGGACATATAATGGAAAGCTTTCACTGTCATGCCTGGCAGGGCATTATCCAACCCATTATAAATAGTGAAGAAAATACGTATAGAGAGTTCTTTATTATCATTAAATCATAAAAAGTATTTTTGGCTTATTGACATATGGTTTATTTTGTTGTTCATAGTTCACGGGCAATTTGCAGACACCAGAATACACACAAACAAGAGGAAAGTGCAGTGTTTCACTCATGTCTTACAGAAAAACTATTTTAAGGGCAGTCACATTTTCAGGCTTTGTAGTAGAAAGTGGTATTTTATTCATTAGCTTTTTCACTGGAGGATAATAATTTTTACAAACCTCGTAGGCTGACCATCTTTACTCATGGAGAGTAACATTTCACTTCCAGACCCACCTCCCTTAATTTGATGAAGCAGATTAAAACTCTTTTCTTCTTCCCTTCATACTGATCATAAATACCTTACTTTAGTATTACGAATTAGGAGAAGACATGGTGCCCGTATCTTAAATGCTACGGCAATGAATTCTTCAAGTTGTGTTTTACAGCATTTGCAGAATTCCCTTTACTTGCCTGAAGATCTACACAGGGAAACCATTGAAAACTATCATCCTGGAAGCATTTGAAAGCCATATTCTTCCCTGATTCTTTTCGCTGCAACTCCCAGGATGTAACTAGCAAGGAAAGTGTTCACTAAAATGTGTGCTAAAGACACAGCTCAGAAGAAATAAAATGAATGCAGGAAACCTCTGCCCGATTTTCCCTTCCCAATCCAGTTATATCCACCTTACTGTATATTTAATTTCAAGCACAGACCTAATTAAAAGTTAATACATCATTAAAATGATTAGTAATAAGTATATTCAACTCCATGTGAGCATGATATGCTCATTATCAAGTCCAGACTATATCTGGGATCCTTCACAATGAAGAGAATAATTACTTATAACAACTGCCTTTCTGGTGACATTCATTCCGTACATAAAATGTGATCTAAATGTTTGATCTTTTAAATAATTTTAATGTTTGTGGGGACTTGCTGCTGAATAATTTTTTTCTTGAATTGTATCTGTCATTTAGAGGAGTATTCCTTTAAATGGGTTCGACTGTGTTTTTTCAAGAGTAGAAAATAAGCCTTCTACAGAATTAATGAAGCTGGCTTTTTAGCCTAGGGTAAAAAGCTGGCTAATGAAGTCATTCATAGTGACAGCCCATGATCTGAATTATATGAATTATTGCTTATTAATGGGATTAATTGCTTCTCATGCTATAATACAAAATTTATGCGCTTGTCCAAAATCTAGGTCTATAATCTGAAACAGAAAGAAGGAGGGAAGGCTGTATTAATTATACGCCATGTCCACATCTCTGAATGTACATACTATAATAGAGACTGAATGTAGGTAATTTTATTAAGAAAGGACATGAAATGAAAACTATAAAATGTGGATAAGAAAGGTAATGGTAAGTTCTACTCAGCTGAGGCAGTGTTATCAGATTGCATTGCTTTGCTAAGGGCTTCCGTTATGTTTATGCTCTCTTTCAATGTGCAATAAAAAGAAAATCTATTTCTTTATACATACCATAATTCTACACTGAAGATATACAGTTCATCTGAGAGGTAGCTAGAAAAACAAAACATTCAAGATCACAGATAAACAAGGACAAATTAAAACCATACGAGGAAAACATCATATTTAAGAAACGGAAATGCCTATGTTGTGTATTATTGTTAGTATTTGCATTGCACTTGTACACCAAAAACTTTATCAGGAACTAGAAGCTTGACTGCATCGTGTCTTGACCACACATAGCAGGAAAATGGGCTCTTATGCCCAGAATTTCTTATGCAATGAAATGGAGAAAGAGGTGAGGAAAATAAGTAAGAGATCTGAGATTTGATCATTCGGAAATGCCATGTCAGCTGAATCTGTTTTACCTGACTCTGTGTGTATCAAAGATATCTATATTCATGTGGTCCTACTTGCCAGGTATCTAGGAGCCACATTTAGAGGTACTTGAGGATTTAATCTTAAATCATATGAAATGCACATATCCCAATTACCAGGAAAGTCACAATTAGCTAAAATGGCCAAGTCCTTTGGCAGAAAACTGGGAAATCTCTTCAGACTGAAGAAGCAAGCAAAGCTAGCTCTCCTGCGTCCTGGCTGGGTGCTCTCACCACTTTGTTTTATACCTACAAATCCAAACACTGCTGCAAAATGGAATATTTCTTCTTTTGCTAAAGGGAATAACAGCGGTTGTCTTGTGATCCTGATTGCACAAGGGAATGTCTAGTTCATTGAGATCTTTCTTCCACTTTCCCAGAACTGCTGGAACCATCAATATTACTTCAGTGGTTTATTTCTGTATGTTTTCCAGTTCCTCTCTTATGGCCACATTGGTGTGCTCTCTGAACAGTAGTGCCAATAGTAATGATATTTTTCTAGATATGATCCTGAGGTCTTCTTAATGAAAATGACCTTTGGGCTTGCACCACTACAACCCAGCTTCAAAATGAATCCTGTGGATCAGTGATGGTCTACAAGCACTGTAGTGGTGCTACACCAGTGATTAAAAGTGGAAGCTTTTTTTTACTCTGCGTTTTATATTCACTACTTACATTGCATGATCCATAGAAAGGTTGCACACGGGAAGGTATGATGACACCAAGCTGAGTGGACACCTGAGAGACAGGATGCCATCCAGAGGGACCTGGACAAGCTCTAGAAGTGGATGTACGTAAACCTTATGAGATTCAACAAGGTCAAGTGCAGGGTCCTGCCCCTGGGTTGGGGCAACCCCTGGTATCAATACTGACTGGGGATGAAGGGATTGAGAGCATTCCTGAGGAGGAGGACTTGGGGGTATTGGTGGATGAAAAGCTAGACATGAGTCAGAGCTGGCAGCCCAGAAAGCCAACCATATTCTGGGATGAATGAAAAGAATTATGACCAGTATATTCAGGGAGGTGATTCTGCCCCTCTACTCTGCTTTTGTGAGACCCCATCTGGAGTGCTATGTTCAGCTCTGGGTTCCTACATATAAGAAAGACATTGAGCTGTTGGAGCGAGTCCAGAGGAGGGCCACAAAAATGGTCAGAGGGCTGGAGCACCTCTCCTACAAAGACAGGCTGAGAGAGTTGGGGCTGTTCAGCCTGGAGAAGAGAAGGCTCTAGGGAGACCTTTTTACAGTCTTCCAATACTTAAAGGGGCACTGTAAGAAAGATGAAGACAAACTTCTTAGCAGGGAGATTTAGACTAGATTTAAGGATGATTTTTTTTTTTTT